>JAODKN010016465.1:0-10683 GCA_026774425.1 Petrocephalus zakoni
AGTCTTATATATATATATATATATATATATATATATATATTATAAATATTATAATATTATAATATGGCTCCGATCGATCCGCTACTGATCATTATCGGCTGATGTTCGTTCTAAATAATTTGATCGGCGTTCTCTATAAAAGGCGATCATAAGCGCCGACCAGATGGCACGATATATGCGAGAAATATCTTTAATAAAAGCCGCTTCCCCGCGCTGGCGGACGCTGCACGAGCCGCGCATAAGTGCAGGTAGCGCGAGCGAATGCTGCGAATATTTTAGGCGAGAAGAGGAACTGGCTGAGCTCCAAAACGCGGAGCTGCTCATATTCATATGTAAAAACTTGCCGTCAATGCTTAACATGTAAATACTGAGGAATGCTTTACATATAAGATAGCTATGTAGCCTGTCTTTGTTGGCATTATACATTGTCAATATTTAGAAAGGCGCTGTATTTTGCGTTGTCTATTTGGAAGTTTCTTTTTTACTTTATTTAGCCCAAAGTGAAATTTTGCTTTAAACAGTGTTACATGTATATACACATTTGAAGAACACATTTAAACACTTAATTTGCCAAATCGGGGAGTTTGGATTACTGCTGCCTAACGATTTGCCGTTGAAAGATTTAATAGTGTTGAAACGTATTGAAGAAAAGAATATTAAAAAGCAGGAGCACAATTGCTCAAAAAAGCCACTTCGTTATATGGAATGCATGCTCTCTGAGACTCTGAAGTGAAGAACATAAAAGTATACCCCGACTCCTGGATTTCAGTTGGACCTGTCCTAAAAAAAAAGAGTTCTGCCATTCGCTGTAACCAAAAAAACGTGTTAACACGCCATTTCTGATCACGTTAACGTATCATATTATGCCGCGACGTGTTAACACATATTTCCCTACACGTTTTGACCCTGATCTGCAAACTGTGTCGCAGACTAGCCCTCCAGGACCGGAGGTGGGGAACCCTGAGCTAGGGGATAACTTTACCGCATACCTTAGGCAAGTACCGCCGTGTTTTTCTTTTTTGTTCAGTCTGTCTCGTGCAGCATCATTTGTTCCTATCATAGAGCTGTGTCCTGAAGCAATCATTCTCAATATTAGGATGCACAAAAGGAAAATGCTAGGCAAGATAGACTCATTTTATTTTCATAGTGTAAACGTAAAGAAAATGTAGAAATGCAGGAAGTTATATATAATTTTCCGTGATTATAATATAATTATAATTTGCCTGTGATCATTTCAAGGCTCTGCAAATGAGCCCACACCTGATTCAGTGAGTCAGGTTAATCACAAGTGTAACGGCGAAATGTTATTATTAATAACAATAATCATTGATACTTTATTGATCCCCATGGGGAAATTCTCTTCTCACCTCCCCCAACCTCGCAAGTTTAGCGCTCAGCCATATCTAAACTATAGCTTACTTGAAGCCCGTCCACGCCCATGAAGTACTGATACACTTCACAGTTTTGTTGAGGTCCGCAGACACCGTTTCTTCATCGCTGAAAGAGAAAGGTCAGCGTGAAAGCGGCGTGTTATTATTCCCCAGGCGTCTGACAAAAAGTGAAAATTCCCAATAACTTATGGCAGGCTTTTAAAAGTCTAATCATAAATTCTAATAATTCATTTAACAATTCCAAACATGAGGCGCCATCTTAATTTAAAGTAAAAATAAATAAATAAAACTTCTATGGGAAAAATAAAAACGAACTAGGTAAGTTAGCGTAAAAGTATACATCGCAGTAAAACTGTATATATTACATTGCGTTTCTTAGTTTATTATTTAATCAGATGAAGCAAAATTGTCAGTAATTGTAACTTTTAGTGATCAGGTGCTTATAGTCCCTATACTAAGACGAACGTGACGAAGAACACTGTAAAGCATGGTTGGCACCTTACCTTCGGTGCACAGGGTTAATGGACTGGTATGATACCATGAAGATCACAAAGAATACCAGGCCGGCGAGCCATGCTGCGGTGTGGTGAATTAAAGAAAAAAAAAAATAAATAAAGACATATATACAAGCTGTGAAAACACAGCAATGACAGAAACGCGTAAAATCACTGAAGCTCGTTGATGAAACTGCAGTGATTTAGTTGACATAGATGTATAATCATCAATACATGTTTTGTTAATAATCGTGATAAACAGCTTATTAATAATTAGAATTTGTATTGTTTATTTGTTCCATGATAATTGTAGCCATGTCAAGAGTAGTAATACAATATTAGACATGAGCACATCTTTCTTTGTATCTGTAAATTGAAAAGAGCTTTATTGTTTTTATATCCTAATATTTCTCCTTCGCATACACCTCTAAAATTTAATTGGTATCCTAATGACAGATTCAAGACCCGAACATATCGAGGGAACAAAGCCCGTCATGCCTGTGATTTTGTAAGACAAGCTGACAAATAAATATATTTTCGCAACTCTTTGTTGGGTAGGACAAGCGCTATTTGGACAAAATGAACAGACGAACTCGGGTGCTTCCAGAGTTATTATCGTTTATGAAAACAAAAACTATAAAACTTTACCAGTGACGCCCGGAGCCCATATCAAACATAGAAATCTGGGCTAATGCAAAAGTCCAATCTATGTCATTTACCGAATCTGCCCAATTTACGGTAGTTGTGCAGATTGTAAGGTTCCAAGTGGTAGCAATTCTGAGGAATAATGCACCGATTATTATAATGCATTAAAATATGTAAATTATATCTAAACGAGACTCGGCATCGGAATATATAAATATTGAATGAGTCAGATCTGGCCACCAAAAAAGTTGATCGGGACATCCCTAGATTTCATCAGTGTTCTGGCTTATAAATATTCCATCGCTTAATCTGGCGGCCCATCACAACACGCTCCGGAACCCCAAACATGCCCATAGCTGGTGGAACGAGAAACTGGAACCACTCCCACTATAATTCGAAGACCGGGTGAGATTACACCGAGGATTTAAGTGGGTGACAGCTCTATAACCATCACTGATGTTGAAGTCTAGTCGCAGACGACAACCAGTTCACTCATGAGGAGAACAACTCCTCAATTAAATTCTGAATATACACTGAACAAAAAAACACCATAAATTGAAAATTTTAATCGAAAAATCTAGGTGTATGTCACACTTACCCCAAATTATCTTTACTTTATGAAGTCTGCAGGAAATCATCTCTGTACCTACATGCCGTCACCTGGACAGAGGGAGGCAATGAAGGCAGAGGAAAATCAAGAGCTCCTCGGCACCATTCACACCCCTGTTCCTTGCATGGCGTTTGTGTCCTATAGCACCAGTCAGGAGGTGGCCAGTGGGCCAGGCAAAGGATGTATCTCTGGTCTCCTGTCTGCCTCCTCCTCATCAACCAAACAAACAGGATCTACCAGTGCATTCCACAAAAATGTGTCATGCCTAAAGCCTACAGGTGATTATCTTGTAGCAGTCTGGGAGTCTCAGTGGGGAGTTCTGATCCAGCATGAAGGAGAGCGACTGGATAAATCATCAGTCAGTTGTCCAGCTATCAAAGCTGGACTAGGGCACATCACGGTCCATGTTAGCAGAGGCACCCTTCCCTAGGCGCCCCAGCTGAGGATGATCAGCTGCTTGAATCCAGTCTTTTCAATTTTAAAACTAAAGTTCAATTGCTACCTTAAAGGTTTATATAAATTTCTATGAACAGGTGCTCTATTCGCTTGTCCTGATTGACTGTATGCTTACAAGCGTTGACAGGGTGAGTACAGAAAGGTGACCATGAACTGACACAAATGACAATACAGCACCTTTAACAAAAGATTCAAATATACATGTCCATCTCCAAAACTTAATCAATACACAAGCACACAGATGGGTGAATGTGTTTGTATCACTGAAAGCACTGTTCCCTGGGGGCTCAATTAATCACAATCATCCCTCCATTGTCATGCCCCCCCATAACAACAAGCAAGAAGAATCAACTAAAATCTTGAACAAATTATCAAGGGTATTGTCAGGGGTATGGTTATATGTACTCACAGCAAATTTCTTGTCAGTTGACACAACACAGGCCAACATAGGCAGATGTGTCATGTTAATGGAGTTGGATCTATTAGTATTCAGTATTTTTCCTAGTCCCTCAATCCATTTGTGTTCGTCAGTGTGAACATCTTTGGTGAAGGAAATTTAACTGGTTTACCAAAAACAACAGCTTCAGCAATGCCAAGAATGAAAATAAGCTAGCCCAACTACCTGAGGAGAGGTAGGAAGTGAAGTGTCAGTGTAAGGGTTATGGAGATACTGGTGATTGCTCAAGAGTTTTGCCGTGGTTCCTGTGGGCCCAGCAATGGAGAGAGTGCACTGTATTAACATTCTGTTGAATTGGATGAGTTAGCTTACTACAGGGCTTTGATAAACATTTCAGTGTGAGTTAATGTGGACACAGTTAAGATAACTATTGATTTATGGAAGCAAAAAAGAGTACTGAATTTCTGCTGAATATATTTACTGTAGGGGTGGCATGGTTTAGCAGTAGTTAGCACTGTTCCCTCACACCTCTGGGACCAACGTTAAAGTCTCTGTCCCAACTCTATTTGAGTCGAGTTTGAATGTTCTTTGGCCAGCCAAAGGATGTATCTCGGGTTTCCTGTCTGCCTCCTCCTTTGCTGGACAAAGTTTTCTTCAACCAGACAAACAGGATCCACCAGTGCATTTCCACAACAATGTGTAGACAATGTCTAGTTTACCTTTTAATTGCACTCTGTAAGTGAATTTTACTATATAGTATTTGTTGTTTCAATTTAGCAATGCAAATTCTAGTAGCAAGATGGCGGCACGAACGGACGCAGAGGCCCCTCTCTCTCTGCATTTAGTGCCAAATAATGTGTGCTTCAGTAAATGTTTGTGTTCAGTATGCTTAAATGTGTACGAGTGTAACCCACTGAAAATGTTGAGCATAAGATATTGTCACGACTGCCTTCTGGATATAAGAAACAAAACCAAGCATTACATCTTGGACCAGAGAGTTACAGGAAAACTTCGGGGTCTGGGACTTCTCCACCAGACAACTACAACACTGGACTCGCCTGCTATATCTCACCCAGAGAGGAGGCGCCAGAAGCGGTGTGAAAGGAAGCGGGGCAAGTGCGGAGGCATCTGGGCCAGGCTAGCTGCTAGACCGCACAGACCCACAATACCGTCCTTCGTCCTGGGCAATGTACGTTCACTAGATAACAAAATTGATCACATTTAGCTCCTGAGATCTGCACGGCAGGAGGTGACGAACTGCTGTGTTTTTATTTTTACGGAATTGTGGCTTAATGACAACATTCCGGACTCTGCTATCCAGCTAGCTGGGCTAACATGCTAGCGAGCATGTTGGGTTCCCAAAACCTTCTTGTCGCTAAGTAGTTCTTATGTTGTGCCTTAACCTCTCTCTTAACGTTATGGAACGATTCCCGAAGCGTTCGTACACCAAGTATATCTCAGGTAAGTCACACGTTCGTAAGGTTGGTCCGGACCACTCTTAAGCTGTCTCTTAGCGTTGTTCCAGCTCAAGACGCTAGTCGCCGCCACTGTGCAACAGTCTTTAGAAATCAGCAGCGTATGCAAGTCAAATGATGGCACGTTATTAATGTTGTATTAATGATGGAATATACTGTAGGCCTATTTAAGAATTTTATTTTGATATCAGAACTAATTGAGTGACTTAATTAGCTCATTACATAATGTGATTAATACATTAAAATTGGCAATGACTTTTAATACTGAACAGCAGAGGTGTCAATTTCAGGTCGCTAAAGTAAAAATCCAGACCAGGATTTTGTTTAAACCAATTAGTTGAGCATGAAGAGCCACATTCACAGAGTACTCAACTGATTGTTTGATACAAAACCCCGGGCTGGATTTTTACTTTCTGGACCTGAAATTGACACCTCTGCTGAACAGGGGGCAAACAATTTGGCTCTAAGCGGCTAAGATCGTATGAATGTGTAAACATGGTGGTGTCCAGAAAGCAACCAACTATGGCAGCGATACAACGTGTTGTTGTGCTAAATCAAAGACAGCGCCGGCCGCGGAGCCGTTTGGTTCATAGCCAGTGGTGTAAAGACAACAATCTCTTCCTGAACGTGGGAAAAACCTAAGAGATTTCAGAAGAGGCCATTCACAGCACCCCTCTCTGATCATGGACTGTGCAGCTGTGGAGAGGGTGAGTAGCACCAAGTTCCTTGGGGTGCACATCTCAGAGTACCTCTCCTGCTCAGACAACACCACATCACTGGCCAAGAAAGCTCAAACTCGCCTCTACTTCCTCCGTAAACTGAAGAGAGCACGAGTCTCACCCCCCATCATGTGCTCATTCTACCAGGGCACAATCACGAGCGTCCGCACCAGCTGCATCTCTGTGTGGTATGGAGGCTGCACTGCCTCCTGCAGGAAGTCCCTGCAGCCCACAATGCATATGGCCAGCAGGATCATCGGTGTCCCTCAGCCCTCCCTCAATGACATTTTCCACACCCGCCTCACACGTAGAGCCATCAGCATCGCTGGTGACTCCTCCCACCCCTTCCACTCCCTCTTCAGCCTCCTGCCATCAGTGAGAAGCTACCGAAGCCTCCGGGCCCGCTCCACAAGACTGTCCAACAGCTTCATTCACCAAGCTGTCAGGAAGCTGAACTCTGTCCACTACATCCTCCTGTGCCCCCTGGTCTGTAACAAGAGGCACAACCTACACAAGTGCCCTACATCAGCCGCCTGCATATATATGTATATGCACACACTTAATGTCAAATCTACTGCTAATTGTCCAATTTGTCTGTCTGCACTATGATACTTGCTGCTGCTGGTCGTTTTGCACAACTGTTTATATACTTATTGTGTAATGCACCTTCCCACTATTTGTTTTGCACTATTGGCTCTATTGCACATAGGTTTACTGATTCCAGCTGCTCAAAATGTTTATTTATTTATTTATTTATTGTATGTCATATATGTGTGTGTGTTTCTGTTTCTATTTTTTAAGACCATATAGGCACTAATACTAAGAGAAGAGAGAAACAGCATTTTGATTATCCTCTATGTTCTGCACATATAGGTGCTCTGTTCAATTGTCCTGATTAGTGGTTTCAATTTAGTTAAATTTAATTACACAGAGTATTGACAATACTTCTCTTGTTGGGATTACGAAAAAGTATTTATGTTTCTAAGTTCTGAATTATACATGAAACTACTTTTTCAGTAAAAAATCTTTTTTTTGCATAAAAACAAAGAATTTAATACACACAGGTGTCTTAATTTTACTTCACATTTACAGCATTTGGTAGACGCCCTTAGCCAGAGCAACTTACATAAAGACTCTGTTACTGAATACTTACTGATACTGGTTCAATAAAGTACAATAAACTGGTATCAAAAATACTATCTGTCTAATACTCTGTTGGGAAAAACAGGATTTTTTTAAGAGTACAATTCTGGAAGTGCTAAACCAAGTACCTCTGGAAAAGATATGAGAATGTGGGCGTGTGAGGGTGCTACCATAGGCGTGTATGATATACTAACTACATGTGCATGTGAATGTGTGTGAGGAATGTGTGTGAATAGGAGTGATTGACTGTATGCTTACATGCGTTGACAGGGTGAGTACAGAAAGGTGACCGTGAACCGACACAAATGACAACACAGCACCTTTAACAAAAGTTTCTCCAAAACTTAATCAATACACAAGCACGCAGACGAGTGAAAATTCAGAGGACACAGTTTGTTTTTGTGCACTGTGTTGGGTCAACAATAACAATCACATTTTTTTTCTTTTATAGGACTGCATCCCTCTCCTGGAGGCAAAACCTTACTGTAGTGGAGGGGTTTGCGTGTTCCAATGATCCCAGGAGCTAAGTTGTCTGGGGCATTATGCCTCTGGTAGGGTCACCCAAGGCTAACAGATCCTGGGTGAGGAACCAGATGAAGTGCAGCTCATTAGACCCTTATGATGTATACAAACACAGATTTGCGTGGGTCACTGAGTCCCCCTTTGGAACCAGGCCTGGGGGTGGAGCTCAATGGCAAGCGCCTGTTGGCTGGGCTTGCACCCATGGGGCCTGGCCGAGCACAGCCCGAAGAAAGAACGTGGGTTCCCCCCTCCAATGGGCTCACCACCTATAGGAGGGGCCAAGGGGGTTGTGTGCATTATGAACTGGGCATTGGCTGAATGCGGTCCGATCCTCGGCTGCAGAAGCCAGCTCTAGGGACATGGAATGTCACCTCTCAGGCGGGGAAGGAGCCTGAGCTGGTGCATGAGGTTGTGAGGTTCCGACTAGATATAGTCAGGCTTACCGCGATGCATGGAAATCATGGAGATCATGAAAGTCATCTCATTTTTCAATCCTATCACCTGCCCACTGGATCCAATCCCTTCCGCATTGCTCCAGCAGTCTCTGAGAAGCTGCATGCTGCTAGGTCAGCCAAACTGTCATCTGTCCTGATCCTTCTTGACCTATCAGCAACATTTGACACGGTCAACGACAAGACTCTCCTGTCCATCCTTAGGAGTCTTGGCATTGGTGGCTTAGCTTGGCGATGGCTTGCATCCTATCTCGAAGGCCGATCATACCAAGTGACATGGAATGGATCCACATCTACCCCACATAGTCTCTTCACTGGTGTCCCTCAGGGCTCGGTTCTTGGTCCGCTCTTGTTCTCCCTCTATACTAAATCTCTTGGTGAGGTCATATCCTCTCATGGCTTCTCTTACCACTGCTATGTAGATGACACTCAACTCATCCTCTCCTTCCCTCCTTCTGACACTCATGTCTCCACTAAGATATCTGCATGTTTGGCAGACATGTCATCTTGGATGACCGCTCACCAACTGAAACTTAACCCTAGTAAAACGGAATTGCTTTACTTGCTGACTCATCCCCCCTCCAGGACCTTGTGATCTCCCTCGACAACTCCCTGATCCGTCTTTCGGTTACTGGTCGCAACCTTGGGGTTACCATGGACGATCGTCTGTCCATTTCCTCACACATCGCTGTTTAATATCAGAAGGATACGTCCATTCCTTTCCACACAGGCTACCAAGATACTCGTTCAGTCCCTCGTCATCTCCCGCCTTGACTACTGCAACTCGCTTCTAGTGGGTTTACCACTGAGCGCCATTCATCCCCTCCAACTGATTCAGAATGCAGCTGCTCGACTTCAACCTTCCCAAGTTCTCCCACTTCTTTGCTGCATTCTCTACACTAGCTTCCTGTGGCTGCGCGCATCAGATTCAAAACACTGATGCTCGCATACAAAGCCAAAAATGGTCTGGCACCATCCTACCTAAAAGATCTCATCACACCCCGCACTGCACCACGATCTCTCCGATCCTCCAGCACTGCTCGACTGGTCCCACCACCCCTCAAGGCACAAGGAAGACACACATCTCGGCTCTTCTCTGTTCTGGCACCTAGTTGGTGGAATGAACTCCCCCTAGATGTCTGAACAGCTGATTCATTGAATGTTTTCAGACGACGACTTAAATCATACCTTTTTCAGAAATATCTGAATTATCACTTCTGATATCTTACCCTGAGCTCTTTTCCTTTAAAAAAAAAAACTGCACTTTCCCAACAGAGTATTAGATTGATGGTATTCATAGCCTGGGTTTTATTGAGCTAGTATCGGGAAAAATTCATTGTAGAGTCTTAAAGCATTTATGTAAGTCACTCTGGCTAAGGATGTCTGCCAAATGCTGTAAATGTAAATGTAAATGCATGGCTTGAGCTCTGGAACCAGTCTCCTTGAGGAGAGTTGGGTCCTCTTCCACTGGAGTTGCTCGAGAGAGGTTTCGAGCAGGTGTGGGCATACTTATTGGCCCCTGGCTGGGTATCTGTATATTGGGCTTTACCCCCATAGACAAGAGGGTAGCCTCCCTTTGCCTTTGGGTGGAGGGACGGGTCCTGACTGTTGTTTGTGCCTATGTGCCAAATGGCAGTTCAGAATTCCCACCCTTTTTGGAGTCCTTGGAAGGGGTGTTGGAGAGTGCTCCTCCTGGGGACTCTTGTTCTGCTGGGGGACTTCAATGCTCACATGGGCAATGACAGTGAGACCTGGAGTGGCGTGATTGGGAAGAACGCCCCCCCGATCTGAACCCGAGCGGTGTTTTGTTATTGGACTTTTGTGCTCGTCATGGATTGTCCATAATGAACACCATGTTCAAACAGAAGGGTGTCCATATGTGCACTTGGCAGTTGAACACCATCGTAGTTTGATAGTCAACTTTGGGGTCATGTCGTCGGACTTGCAGCCACATGTAAGACTCGGGTGAGGAGAGGGGCGGAGCTGTCAACTGATCACCACCTGGTGGTTGTCAAGGATCCGGCGAAGGCGGGGCAGAGTGCAGACAGAAAGCAACAAGGTGATGACCCACTTGTGGCTCCAGAACAAAAAAGGGGTTTATTGGGATGTAACGAAAAACTGGGGAAAACTGCAAAAGAAAATAGACCATGCGGGGTCACATCAAAAAACCAGAAAGAATACTTGAACTGATAAAGAAAACAAAGACAACAATAAACAAGGGAAAAAACAAACCAGAACTCACTACACTTGAAACAGATACAATGCAACCTCTCCAAAAACAATACAATGACTGACTAAAGAACAGGGGGGTATTCCATGAAAGTAGCTAAATAAAGCCAGACTTCCGCGAAAAAGTCAGACTCAAATTAGCGGCATCTC
>JAODKN010016466.1:0-10682 GCA_026774425.1 Petrocephalus zakoni
CCGCGCGTCCCCATAGCCCCATTTACCCGCCGACATGAGCCCGACCTGCCGCACTGCCCGCCGGGAAATCCCCCGTGCCGTCACGCGCTACAATATTAATGAGATGCGTGTTGTGATGCCCAGAAGTTAGTAATCTGCATAAATCCGGCGTATCCTTATGTTTATTAAGTCCGGTTAGGGCAGCGCGCCATGTACTACTGTTTTGGTAATCCATGAGTTGTTTGTGTTACGGCACTTTTTGCAGTTTAGATTCCCACACGTCTATTAAAGTGAGGATATGCCGAATTTATATAGATTGCCAGGGCAGTTTCTAGCTATCGAAAAGATTTTTTTAGGGGCTTAAGTACTCGGATTACAGCCCCAAATGATCAGACATGTTGACGCCCATTCAGATTAGTAATATTTTAGACATACTAATAATCCATTAACCAAATTGTGGGCGTAAGCAAAAGTCCTTATTGTACCGAAAAGCTGGCGTCCGGCCAAATGTTTCACCTGTCATCCGAAGATTTTTATTTGATTTTCTTCTTGGGGGTCCGGCCCCCAAGGAGACTGTCTGGTAAAACTTTGGCCCTCTGACAAATATAGTTGATGACCCCTGCGCTACACTGTCAGAGAGACAAGTAGTGTCATTAAGACAATGCCTCTCTCTGTTCCGCAGGGACAACTCTTTTCAGTTCAGAACCTGCCTCCGCTTATTGGGTCTGATGGCCCCTACAGTGGCAGTGGTCCCTTTAGCACTACTAACCATGAGCCTTTCAGTGCTGGGTTTCGTCACTGTGCCTCTGCCCCCGTCGCCACCTCAGCCGCCCTGTGACAGTCTCAGGAGACTGCCTCAGGGCTCTCTCTTGGTGGAGAAATCCAGTCCTTTTTGAGACCGGCGCCCTGCTGGGCATAGTGTCTGCAAGGGAGGTGGTGACTACCGATACATCCCTTATGGGCTGGGGGGCAGCTTACAGGGGCAGGACAGACAGCGGTCTTTGGCCATCGCGGCTCTCCGATGCTCATATAAATTCGATATAAATATCTCGAGCTGCTTGCCATGTTTCTAACTGTAGAACATTTCCTCCCCTTTCTTTTTGGTCGTCATGTCCTAGTCAAAATGGACAACACAATTGCAGGGGTGAACCCCCTGTATGGAGAGTGGATACTCCACCCCCAGGTTGTCAATCAGATATGGGTGAGATTTGGCACGGCTGCTGCAGATCTCTTCGCCTCTGTTCTTCTCTTTGACAGACAGCGATGCAACTCTGGGTGTAGATGCGCTCACTCACCCATGGCCGAACGCCCTTCTTTACGCCTTCCCACCCCGGAGTCTGCTACCCCCACTAGCCAGAGTGAGGGAAAGCAGGCTGTCTCTCCTCTTCGTCGCCCCTCACTGGCCTGGGCAACGGTGGTTGGCGGAAATCTGTCAGCTCCTGTCAGGAGAGCCCATTTTCATTCATCGCATTGCTGTATTATTGCCATAACACATACAATACCGAATGCCTCTGTAGAATAAGGAATTGGTAGAATATTACAGAATGAAACACAACCCAAGCTGAAAGAAGAAAAGTCATTTATTTATAAATTGTAACACTACACACCCCCACAAAAGTGCATGGTAGGTGTTATGACACAATGTACCATGTACATGTATGTAATGTACATCTTAATCAGAGTGGAACTGCTGTAAATGCAAATTAGTATGCAAAAAAAGAGTATGAAAGAAGGGAATGAAGCCTTGCCTAAGAACGTATACCTGTACCCACACACACACAAATGGACTGAAGAGACATCACTTGTCCTGTCTGTCTTCTACACCAGTCTGTGTGTTTTGAGTTATGGAGGCTGCTTTTGAGTTTAGACGAGTGAGTGAGCGTGAGAGTGCTAATCAAGGAGCAAACACTAGGCAATGGTGATCAGTTAACAAGGGGGTAGAAACACGAGGCAAGACTAACAAAGCTCAGGTGTGGCTGATTGGATCACTGAAATCAATCTCGGACACCTGTGATAATTAGTTTGCCAGGTGAATCCAATTAGAGCTGAAGATCTTTGCCCGAACCCGTCAGGTCTCGTCAGGTTCAGTCGAGGTCGGGCTTAATTTCTATCATTTTACACAGGCTCAGGCCAGGCTCTGGCTCGTGCTCTAGCTCGCACGGTAAATGAGCAGTTTTAACGAGAAAGATGAGAAAATGGATGCTGATGAGGTGAAATGGAGTCTAGCGTCTGGCAATTACATTTTGGTTGCACCGGCAAAGAAAGCAAAGTCTGAGGTTTGGAAAAGTTTTGAACATGTGCATAATGACTATATTGAACCAGTGGGTTATGTGAAATAGAGCTGAAGATCTTTGCCCGAACTAGGGCTGAACGACTTATGGATTTCACATCGAAATTGCGATTTGAAAGAATGCGATTAGCAAATCGCAAAGGCTGCGATTTAGGATATACATTATACAGCACGTCTGACCCAGGGTTTAAAACTGTCGTGAGAATAGTTTTGCAAATTCATTCCATCCTCCTTGTGTGACAGTCAGTCTTACCAATCAGAAGTGCCGTGCTCCTCTTGTGCCAGTCATGCTCACCAATCAGAGGAGTCCTAAAGTGACTGTATACACCCACAAACAACAGACACATGAAACCCAAGGAAAATGTTACTTAGCAGTGCTAATGGCTGCTAATGCTGCTGGTGGATTCGAGACACAAAATATGATATCAACTAGGAGACTTACCGACTACAGTTCCGAAGAGCAGAGGTGGGCGAAGAGGAGATCCCAAAGGAGCTGAATGTCCGGCTGCGGGACATGTACCAGAGATGGGTCCAGCCACAACACCACACCAAAGAGGAGATTTGGGAGAGGATCATTTTAGAACATATTCTGCGTTTGGTCTCTCCAGAACTCCAGGTTTGGATTAGGGAACGTAACCCTGCATCTGCTTTTGATGCTGCTGCTCTGGCGGACATCTTTGTGGCTGCCCGACGGAAAGCCCAGCCTTGGACATATGCTCGGTGGAGACGGGACAGAGATTCCAACAGGTCCATCTGGCAGCCTCCACCTTTGAAGAAGACTAGCAGTGAGGGTAAGTCTGTGGCTGATAGGGGTGGTCCTTCCAAACAGAGCCCTGTATTGAAGACTAGTGGCCCTTAACCTTTGGTGTGTTATCAGTGTGGACAGGAAGGTCATATAAAACCAAAATGTCCCAATAATCCAGCCAACCAATCTTGCATATGTATCGTACCTAGGCTTAGTCCCCCTAAGAAGCCTGTAGCTCTCCATTGTCATGTTGTAGTCCTGAATGGCCGGGAGGTTAAGGCACTGGTAGATACTGGCAGTATGCAGTTCTTAGTGTCTTCAGACTTGGTCCCAATACAGTCAAGGAACTACTCTGTGATGACCCAACTGAAGTGTGTTCATGGGGAGGAGAGAATACATCCAACTGCAAGTGTGTATGTGCAGGTTTTCGGACAGACTTACTTACTGGAGGTTGGGGTGGTGGATAACCTGCCATATCAGATGATTTTGGGACAGGACTTCCCTTTGCTGCTTGATTTAGTACCTGGGAGTGGTGAGTGTAATATGACAGTGAAGAGGGCCATGGCTAAAAAGAGGGAGGAAGAAGTACCGCTTCCTGTATTGCCTTTTCAGAATGCAGACATTGAAGCTCAGCCTGGGAAGTCCAGGAAGACAAAAAGTCAGAGGAGACAGGAGAAGTTTCAGTTTGGGGCGGCTCACGGTCAAGGAGAGGTTTGTCCAGAACTGTTGGAGGTCCCTTTAGAGATTCCTCAGGATATAAGCTTAATGCAGCAACAAGCCTCAGATATTAGCCCCTTATATCAACAGGCTCAGGCAGAGCAACTCAGTGGTAAATGGGGGAGAGACATCCAGACAGGGGTTTGCCATTAAGAATGGTAAGGATGGTAGTTCCTCAGGAAGTTATGGGGGTAGTCCTTGACCTAGGCCATTCAATTCCATGGGAAGGCCACTTAGGCAGACAGAAGACAATTTCCCGAGTCAGCCGCTATTTTTACTGGCCAAATATGGCCAAAGATATTGCTGAGTTCTGTCAAACATGTCCTGAATGCCAGAAAACTGCCATCAGGTGTGCCCCAAAGGTCCCCTTAGAGCCTCTTCCGGTAGTAGGGACACCTTTTGAGCAGTTGGGGATGGATGTGGTAGGCCCCCTTGAGCGCAGTAAAGCTGGGAACAGATTTATGTCAGTCATTACAGATTATGCCACTAGGTACCCAGAGGTTTTTGCTTCGAAAGCAGTGAAGGCTAGGGCTGTAGCCACCTGTCTTGTGCAGCGGTTTTCAAGGGTGGGGTTTCCTAGGGCTATAATTACGGATCAAGGGTCCAAGCTCCTTAAGCAGGCTTATGAGTTGTTAGGGATAAAATGCATACGGACTACACCCTATAACTGGAGCAGGAGGCACGAGAACTGGAGCAGGAGACACGGGAACCGGAGCTGCCTCCCTGGGTATGTTGGGGACCCATGGAATGGTGTCCCTAACCGACCAGGCCCCTTTAAGGGCCAGGCTCGTTCCCCGGAATGGGTAAGCTGCCAGCGGGGGCGGCATGGCGGCGGCATTTGGGAAAGGCTTGCGTGCCTGCTGTGCAGAACTTTGAGCAGCGAGGGCGGTGTTCAAAGAGAACACTGCTGGGTTCAGGATCGGGAGATGCCTGACAATCACAACAAGCCTTCACAGAGTCACAGATGCACAACAACAGAAAACACCATCAGGCCAGATCAGGAGCATACCCCGGTACAGCGTGTTGCTGCATCCACCACATGACAAGACATACTGGGATCCCGATCGGCCACCCCCAGGCTGATATACGGTCCAGTCCCACCCTCTGGAAATGGTAATCTATTTGCTGCAGCCAGGTATTATACTGGCATCCCCTTGGCCTGGTCCAACTGCTTGGCTCCTTAACAACGAGGATCCTGCGAGTCCGATCACCCTCAGGGAAATGCGCCACATGGTACAGGCATAACTGATGTTTGCTCTCTATGCAGGTAATGTGCCTTATCTGAAACGCCTGAGCAACCGCCTATTTGACAGAAAGTCAAACCAGTGCTACTCAAGAATTCTCTGAAATGACAGTAGTGAAGGAGTTCAGTCCTTATCTCAGGTAAGTGGATAGCGTTCATGTCTCACAGCCATACAGGAAGACAGTGATCTCAGTGATCAAAAAAAAAGTTACTGAAGCTCTCTATACTGACAGACTAATAGATAATCATGGCGAATACAAAAGTGGATGCACAGTTTCCCTCGCCCGGACGTGGGTCACCGGGCCCCCCCCCGGAGACAGGCCTGGGGGTGGGGCTCGATGGCGAGCACCTGGTGGCCAGGCCTGCACCCATGGGGCCTGGCCAGGCACAGCCCGAAGAAGGAATGTGGGTCCCCCCTCCAATGGGCTCACCACCTGTAGGAGGGGCCATGTGGGTCAGGTGCATTGTGAGCTGGGCAGTGGCCGAAGGCGGGGACCTTGGCGGTCCGATCCTCAGCTGCAGAAGCTAGGGACATGGAATGTCACCTCTCTGGCGGGAAAGGAGCCTGAGCTGGTGCGCAAGGTTCCGACTAGATATAGTCAGGCTCACCTCGACTCATGGCTTGGGCTCTGGAACCAGTCTCCTTGAGGGGGGTTAGACACTCTTCCCACCACTTCCCGCCGCTTCCCACACTCACCGCTGGTGGGGGAGGAAGCCAGTCAGGCCTGGCAGGCCCAAGCGCATCCTGAGGGTCTGCTGGGAACGTCTGGTGGAATCCCCTGTCAGAAGAAGCTTCAACTCCTACCTCCAGCAGAACTTCGTCCCGGGGGAGGCGGGGGACATTGAGTCGGAATGGGCCATGTTCCACGCCTCCACTGTGGAGGCGGCTGACCGGAGCTGTAGCCGTAAGGTGGTCGGTGCCTGTCGCGGCAGTAGCCCTCGAACCCGCTGGTGGACACCGGCGGTGAGGGATGCCGTCAAGCTGAAGAAGGAATCCTATCAGGCCTTTTTAGCTTGTGGGACTCCAGAGGCAGCTCATGGGTACCGGCGGGCCAAGCGGAACGTGGCTTCGGCAGTTGCTGAAGCAAAAACTCGGGTGAGGGTGGAGTTCGGTGAGGCTATGGAGAACAACTTCCGGATGGCTTAAAAGAAATTCTGGTCCACCATCCGGCATCTCAGGGCGGGAAAGCGGTACAGCATCAACACTGTTTAGGGTGGGGTCAGGCACTGCTGACCTCAACTAGGGATGTTCTGGGTCAGTGGAAGGAATACTTCGAAGACCTCCTCAATCCCACAACACGCCTTCCAATGAGGAAGCTAAGTCTGGGGACTTGGGGGTGGACTCCCCTATCTCTGGGGCAGAGGTGGTTAAAAAGCTCCTCTGTGGCCGGGCCCCGGGGGTGGATTAGGTCCGCCCAGAGTTCCTTAAGGCTCTGGATGTTGTAGGGCTGTCTCGGCCGACATGCATCTGCAGCATCGCGTGGACATCGGGGGCGGTGCCTCTGGATTAGCAGACCGGGGTGGTGGTCCCCTTATTTAAGAAAGGGGACTGGAGGTTGTGTTCCAACTATAGGGGTATCACACTCCTCAGCCACCCTGGTAAGGTCTATTCGGGGGTCCTGGAGAGGAGGGTCCGTCGGATTGTCGAGCCTTAGCAGGGTCCTGGAGGGTGCGTGGGAGTTTGCCCAACCAGTCTACATGTGTTTTGTGGACTTGGAGAAGGCATTCACCCTGTCCCTCGGGGAGTCCTGTGGGGAGTGCTCCGGGAGTATGGGGTGCTGGGCCTCCTTATAAGGGCTGTTCGGTCCCTGTATGACCAATGACAGAGCTTGGTCCGCATTATTAGCAGTAAGTCCGACTCGTTTCCGGTGAGGGTTGGACTCCTCCAGGGCTACCCTTTGTCACCGATTCTGTTCATAACTTTTATGGACAGAATTTCTAGGCACAGCCAGGGCGTTGAGGGTGTCCAGTTTGGTGACTTCAGGATTGGGTCTCTGCTTTTTGCAGATGATGTGGTTCTGTTGGCTTCATCAGACCAAGACCTCCAACTCTCACTGGAGCAGTTCGCAGCCGAGTGTAGAGCGGCTGGGATGAGAATCAGCACCTCCAAATCTGAGGCTATGGTTCTCAGCCGGGAAAGGGTGGAGTGCTCTCTCCGGGTCAGGGAGGGGGTCCTTTCCCAAGTAGAGGAGTGGGAAGGATGGAGCGGGAGATCGACAGGCGGATCGTTGCGGCGTCAGCAGTGATGCGGGCGCTGAATTGGTCTATCATGGTGAAGAAGGAGCTGAGCCAAAAGGCAAAGCTCTCGATTTACCAATCGATCTACGTTCCTACCCTCCCCTATGGTCATGAGCTGTGGGTAGTGACTAAAAGAACGAGATCGCGAATACAAGCAGCCAAAATTAGTTTCCTCCGCAGGGTGGCTGGGCTCTCCCTTAGAGAGGTGAGATGCTCAGTCATTAGGGGGAAACTCAGAGTAGAGCTGCTGCTCCTCCTCATCGAGAGGAGCCAGATGAGGTGGCTCAGGCATCTGGTCAGGATGCCTCCTGGACGCCTCCCAGGTGAGGTGTTTCGGGCATGTCCCACTGGGAGGAGGCCCCAGGGACGACCCAGGACACGCTGGAGAGACTATGTCTCTCGGCTGGCCTGGGAACGCCTTGGGATTCTCCCAGAAGAACTGGACGAAGTGGCCAGGTTTAGAGCCACTAGTCTTCTGGGCTTCCCTGCTCAGGCTGCTGCCCTGTGACCCGACCCGGAATAGTGGTAGGAAGCGGATGTATAGATGGATGGATGGCATGATATTTTGACACCCAAAAGAGAAAAAAAAACACTGGCTGATCGTCAACCTGGCTAAGTGCCAGTTTAGTCTTTCCACCATCGACTTCCTTAGCTATAGGGTCAGTAAGGATGGGACCGTTCTGCTCCCGTCCAAAGTGGATGCTATTGTGCAGTTCCCATGCCCCCCATCAAATTGCTGCAGTAGTTCTTGGCCATGGTTAATTTTTACCATTGTTTCACCCCGCACTCTTGTAGTTGAGTGGCAAGACCCCTAAGACGTCGGTGGACTGTGGACGGTCCCCTGAGCGGGTCATAGTTCATGCAACGATTCTGGCACACCCATTCCCCGATGCCTTGATCGCCATCATAAAAGATGCCTCGGATTACGCCATTGGCGCGGTACATGAACAGTGGGTGGGTAGTGCCTGGCAGCTGCTTGCCTTCTTCAGCTAACAGCTGCACCCCAAAGAACATAAGTACAGCACTTTCGACCAGGAATTGCTATGCCTTTACCTCGCTGTCCGGCATTTCCGTTCTATGTTGGAGGGCCGCCATTTCATTACGTTTGTTGACCACAAACCTCTAACGTTTGCCATGGCTAAGGTAGCCTAACCCTGTTTGGCACACCAACAGCGACAGCTCTCCTACATATCGGATGGAAAGGCCAGCGTGGTTTCTAATTTCCTTTCCCGCTCTGTGGCGAATGCCGTCTACTTGGGGCTTGATTACCCTGCTATGGCAGCGGACCAGGTTGTGGACGCAGGAGTGAAGGCTTTCCAGTGAGCAGACACCGGCCTGCAGTTGGGGGACGTGATTTTGAATACCGCTGGTGCTACACTTCTTTATGACACCTCCACCGGCCATGCCCGGCCGGTGGTTCCCGCTGGGTGGTGGCGATGGGTTTTCGACTCTGTCCACTAAACCATCTCAGTGGCACGTGGCAGCTAAGTTCGTCTGGCATGGGCTGAAGAAGGACGTCCAGCATTGAGCTGCCACCTGTATAGCCTGTCAGCGCGCTACGGTTGCCACACCAAAGCTCCCCTCGCCCAATTCCCAAGCATTTTGACCACGTCCACGTCGACCTGGTGGGCCCCTTGCCTCCCTCCCATAGGTTCACTTACCTCCTTACCAGGGTGAACAGGACCACTAGCTGGCCCAAGGCTGTTCCCGTTGGCCCTCACCTCCACAGAGGTTGCCCATGCCTTCATCGGGTCCTAGGTTGCCCATTTCGGCACCCTGGTTGACCTATCCTCTGACCGCGGTTCACAGTTCACAGTTGCTCTCCGGGCCAGCCTTACGGATAGCAACTGGGTGGATCCACTTCCGTGGGTCAGGTTGTGCCGAACTGCAGTCCTCCTCAGCTGAACTGGTTTATGGGAAACCCTTATGGGTTCCGGGAGAGTTCATCTCTGTCAGCACAGCCCCCTGGTTGGCCCAGCAGCAGCGCACCCTGTTGCTGGACAACGCCACCCGTTTTGCCCCTTGGTTAATTTCACACCACGGCATTCCACCAGCTCATGTGGACCTGGACAAACCTCACGTCCTGGCCCAACCTCCCTACCGGGGATAGCTGCTGGCCCCGCTGCGCCCCCCTCCCCTGCTCCATCCTTGCCCCCCCTGCTCCATCCATCTGTCCCCCTCCACATTTGTTGTCTCTGTTATGGTGAATTCTGGGGGGGCATGTAGCAGACATTAATAACGCTACCCGTGACATGTACAGTTTAGGCATAATTCACCATAGTTGAGTTCAGGGTGGTTATGCATTGCTAACATGATGTGCTGTGCCTCATGCATACTATGGGGGCACAGAAGCTTCTGTATGCTGGGTGACTGTGGTCACTTTAAGTGCGTATGGGTTTTACACTCTGGCTCTCTTCTGTGGGTAAATAAAGATGGTGAACGCGTTAGAGCCTGCCTGAAAAGTTATTTTCTTTGCGACCTCAACAAGTAATACATAAACGCTACGATTGTTTAAAGACACATACAGATCAAACATCTAAATACTGATGCTAAACAGCTACTACATTCCTTCTGGCATGTACTGTAGGGGCCAGGGGCGGACTAGCCATCTGGGCATTCTGGAAAAGTCCTGAACAGCTCTTTTAAGTGAACCTCCTGGCTGTCGTCCCGGAGCTTTGTTTTTTTGTAACTTAATGCAAGGCAGAATGTTATGATGATCTCCGCGGCACAGGCAGGCACACCAGGCGTTGACGACTGTGAATGTGAAATGTGAAACGTTTTGTTAATGACGTGGGAGCCTTGCGTCCAATCACGTGATGAGCTGAAAACATTGTAAAGGACCTTTCCCACCATTACATGGACTCTTTTCCCTCCTACCGTCAGGAAACAGTATTGAAGCTTCTGCTCCACCTCTACCAGGCTGTGTAACAGCTTCATACCACAAGCCATCAGAACTCTAAACACACACTAATATCTGGGCTGACTCTCTTCAAATTCCTCTAAACAGCATATACAATCTACCTTTAAATTGCAACTTTTTTTTTTTATTTACTTACAAAGCTTATGTCTCTGCACTATTTATTTAGTTATCTCTGCATTATTTATTTACTGCCTGTTTGCACTTTGCATGCCTTGTTACTGGAAGGTTAAGTGTACTATATGTCGCACCAGGGTCATGGAGAAACATTATTTCATCACTCTTTGTACATGTATGAAGCTGCTGATGACAATAAAGTAACCTTGAACCTTGTTTTTTGGATATTCTATTTATTTTAATTTATAATATTACAATTATTTTATGTATAAGGACTACTTGCACTGGGTCTATTTACTGTTTGTAGCAAAACTCCACAATGTGTAGTATAAATACAATGTTTAATACATATGTAATAGCTGTCACGCCGGGAGCGGGATTTACGACCCATAACTGCTGGCTGTAGGGTTTAGCCCCTTGGAGGGGCGTTTATTCA
>JAODKN010016467.1:0-10676 GCA_026774425.1 Petrocephalus zakoni
CCCCCCACCCCCCCCCCCCCCCAGCCCTACACAATCTCTTGTTGGCTTTGTTTGCCCCCCTTACAAAGTGGAGACTGCTTTCCACCACCCCTCAAAGGGTGCAGTACTGCCTCCTTGAGGCCATAAAAGGCATAGCAGCAAGTTATGCCCGCACCAGAGACATAGGCGATGACACATGACATATTAATAACAAGGTGCTAGAGGCGTCGGCTACGCCTCCATAATGTGGCACATAATGTGTGCTTTCCTTTAGAAGGACAGATACACAGCAAGCAAGAAGTTTGGGTCATTTGTGGGGGCATTGTGTATTATTATGAGGCGCATGTTGATGACTGAGGGTGCGCAGATCCTGGATCAGCACATATCTCAGATAGGAGCGGTTCCTCGTCTAACACGGTTTACGCTGTCTCCACAGGTGAGCGCCCTTTCCAGTGCAACCAGTGTGGAGCCTCCTTCACCCAGAAGGGAAACCTGCTAAGGCACATCAAACTGCACTCTGGAGAGAAGCCCTTTAAGTGCCATCTCTGCAACTATGCCTGTCGCCGTAGAGATGCCCTCACGGGGCACCTGCGCACACACTCAGGTAGGTGCTGGCCTCTGCCCCGGGAGATGCAACCCCTAATAAGTATATAGATGCTGGGCCGTAAGCACTGTCAGTCACTGTGAGGATCTTTGCATTTCTCACATGAACATCGGGTGTTGGGATGGAGTGGGGCCACTTGACGGCGATCAGGTGAAGGTCTGGGTCTGCATGTGGCAGAGTGAACATACACTACTAACTGACATGGGCTTCATACTGAAGAGATTTCCAATTACGACTTAACTTTGAATATAGTCACAGGATCAGCAGTACCTGAGTGGCATGGTGGTTCACTGGGTAGTACTGAGGCCTCCCATCTCCAGGGGTGTGCTTTCATATCCTGTTTCTGCTCTCTATGTGAAGTCTGCATGTTCTGCCCGTGTTGCATGGGTTTCCTCCAGGTACTCTGATTTCCAACTGCAATTCAAAGACAAGCAGTTACATTGACTGGCATCTCTAAATTGGCCGTAGCGTATGACTGTGTGCATGAGTATGTACATATATATAGCCCATGATAGACTGGCACACTCCCTTGTGCACATTTAAGAAACATCTCAAAACACATTTGTTTAAGCAAGCATTTGGATAGCCTTACTGTAGGTTATTGTTTAACTCATGCTCTTGGATGTCTATATGTGTAAATGTGTAGGTATACGTCTGTATACTGTATGTGTGTATATGTATATATTTGTACACGTACGCAAATATATTTATTTTAAAATAAATACATTTATTTTATTATTATTATTTTATGTATTTATTAACTTTTTTTGTTGTGTTCGCTATATACCTATCTGCTTTCTGTGTTTTGCCCGTGACATTTTTAGTTTTTCTTTTTCTTTTTAATTACTTATTTATTATGTCTTTCTATTATGTCTGGGTTTGGTTGTTTGCACTTTTTTTTTATCATACTTATGTTGTTCTGCGCTTTGTGACTCAGTCTGGGAAAAGCGCTTTATAAATACATTTTACTTACTTACTTACTTACTGTGCTGCCTGGAATAGGTTCCAGCTCCTCTGTGCAACCCTGTACTTGATAAGCACTTGGAAGATACCACTCTGCACTGAGACAGCTCGTTTTTCTTTCAGTTGGAAAACCACACAAGTGTGCATATTGTGGGCGGAGCTACAAACAGCGCAGCTCATTGGAGGAACACAAGGAGCGTTGTCATAACTACCTGCAGTGCATGGGACTTCAGAACAGCATCTACTCAGGTTTGTGTCTGAGCATGTTGACCAATCAGATTCAAGATTCTGTGGAGTGGGCGTGGCTGCTACCAGCAGTGAGACAGGCAAAATTCTAGTTACCAAAATTGGGAGTTTGATAATTAGCTAGTATTACATTTTGTTCTTGGCAAGGGTAGCATTTAGAATATTTTAGCACATACAGAGCAGGCCTTAAGGTTGGATTAAATTCTCAGATGTTGTAATTAGTCTGATAGAAATTACAACTTGTTTTTGAATGAGTCAGTTGGCTCTATTATTGACTAAGGAGTTTTGAAAACTTTTTAGCAAAATAGTAGGAAGGAATAACACGAGCCATTCCAAGCATAGTCCCGCTGGTATCTGTACATCTAGTCAGAGTAGATCTTTGTGGCTGTAGATGTTGGAGGGATGCAGAATGGGCTGGACAGGAAGCTGGGGGGGTCCTCATGTAGGCTCCTGCTTCAGCACCGTTAAGATGTGTATATCTCCTGTAAGTTGAACATCGCGCTGATAGCAGGCCCAGAGAAACTGTCATGGAAAACACTAAACATTTTTGTGGATTTGATGAGACAGGTTTTACTGTCTGAAACCTAAATCTGACTTTTCTGTCTTACTTTCCAGTAGTGAAGGAAGACAGCAACCAGAATGAGCTGAGCGAAGACTTAAGCCGTGTGGGGGCAGAGAGAGCCTTGGTGCTAGACAGACTAGCTAATAATGTAGCCAAACGTAAGAGTTCTATGCCACAGAAGTTTGTGGGTAAGGGCCAAAGTCTGCTTCTTTTCTGTACCCTTAGCAAGTAAGATTGCCGTAGTTTCAGTCTCCTGGTGTAGCTGGCTCCTGTCAGTAGGGAATGGGCACTAAGCTGGTATCTGCACTGGCCATCTGGTCGCCTTACATGCCATGTTAACTGGGATCCCTGTTTCTCTTCAGTCAGTCTTCTACAGCACAGCAGGGATGCAAAAGATGCTCTCAGTGGCTGTAAGCCAGCATTGTTTTAAGTATAACACCAAATTATGATCAGAATTGAGGACAAACATTACTAGCTGTAGTTTTAAATATTGTAAGTTTAATTGTGTTTATCTATGAATTTTCTTGAGCTTCTTGCCATAAGTCATAGTGTTAGTATTTGTGGGATGAAAACCTTTGTTTACATGTCCCATATAATAAAATGCGGTTATTATTGAGGCCTATTATTGAGTTCTATTATTGAGTTCTCAGTGACTCTGATTACTGGGGAGGAACCGCAACAGCCGACACCATGCTGTCGGTTGTGCTTGTGCGTGTGTGGTTTTGCATGGCCTCCGGGGGGATGTCGTGTCATCTCCCTTTCTCCCTTTCTCCTCACTAAATGACAAACCAACCACAACTGGCCGGGCAGCTCGCGGTGTGGTGTACGTCTATGGTCACACCCGCATAGGGGACAGAAACTTTTATTAGAGCAGAGGTCTCACTGCACCAATCAGAACAGTAGGCTTACATGATGACCTGCTTCTTGTGAAAGTGTATATGTGAAGCCTAAGAGTAGCTTGTGACCCCCCCATTCCATTTGACACCCACAGGAGAGAAGCGCCTTTCTGACCTGTCTTACGATGGCGGATCGGGGGGGTTCAAAGACAGCGAAATGATGCAGCCTCACGTCATTGACCAGGCCATCAACAGCGCCATCAGCTACCTGGGGGCGGAGTCGCTGCGTCCTCTGGTGCAGCCATCCCCCGCTGCCTCCGAGGTGGTGGTCAGCCCCATTTACCCCCTGCACAAACCCCCACCTGATGCGGCAGGTTCCAATGGACTGTCAGCCAAGGACAGCGCGGCCGAGAACCTGCTCCTACTGTCCAAGGCCAAGTCGGCCTCCAGCGAGCGGGACGCGTCGCCCAGTCACAGCGGCCACGATTCCACCGACACTGAGAGTAACATCGAGGAGCGGCCAGCAGGGGGCCCCAGCCTCATCTACTTGACCAACCACATTGCTCCAGCTGCCCGCAACGGTAGCCTGGCCAAAGAGGAGCAGCGTCAACTGGAGGTGCTGCGGGCGGCGGGTCTGGAGTCGCCGGCCGACGGGCTGAGGGTGCTGAGTAGCGAGGGTGAGCCGGTGCGGGTTTACCGCTGCGAGCACTGCAGGGTGCTCTTCCTGGACCACGTCATGTACACCATCCACATGGGCTGCCACGGCTTCCGCGACCCATTCGAGTGCAACCTGTGCGGCTATCGCAGCCAGGACCGCTACGAGTTCTCCTCTCACATGACCCGAGGAGAGCACCGCTACTGAGCAGGTACAAATGTACACACACATACACACAGGCACACTGTGCAGACGAATGCACCAGAACACACACCCACACACACTCAGAGCAGTTTGAGCCCATCCTTATCCCTTGTTTTATTTACAGTAGGATTAAGGGTAGGATTACAGTAGTGCCACTAAACGGCAGTATTATTGACATGTAAAGGAATCTACAGTAGGTTGTTGTAAACTTGAGATGATTGCATACATCACAATTAACACATTCATGGCAAGCATTGGTTTTTATATGCAAAAATTTCCTACAAAGCATATGTGTGGTTGATATAATTTCATAACGTTATTCAGAAGGTTAAGTCTCAAAGACGCATGTGATTTATATGGAGGTAAACGTGAAGTAATGTTAAACTCATAAATAAATATTTTTGTATACTTTTATGAAGTGCAACTTAACATTGTGTTTTTTTTGGTTCATTTAAATGTATTTGTTCTTTATATTATAAAAATAGAAGTACAGCTGTTATATTCCTCCAGTTGAAGGCAGTCTTGGTCTGAATGTGTCATGTGTAATGTAAACAAACCTTGTTCCATACAGTTCTCTTTAGTGCCAAGCAAGGTGGGACCATGGACTTCAAAGCTTGGCCATCAAATGACCTGTTAACTGCATGTACATACAGTGTAAATTATATATCTGTAGAACATGCACCTGAGGTGGCAGCACACATTTATGTGCTAATATGTACATTTAGACTCGTTTTAATACTACTGTTTAAAAAAATTCTCATTTTTTAATACTGATTTTTTTATTTGTGTTTTTGGCTTGTTTCTTTTATTATGAAAAAAATCTGGATTTCATTTTGATTTAGAGTAGCATGGTTTTCTCAAAAGATGATAACCCAATATTAAAGCCTGACTTCTCCCTCTGTTTTTATTTTGAATTTTCTGTACGACATTTAGTGTTTCAACCTCTCCGCAAGTGCACATTCAAAGCATCAATAAATATTTGACATTGTCATTGTATATCCGAACAAAAACACCAAAAAAGGAGTAGTTGGAGGTTAAATACCCAGGTAGAATTTGAAGTAATCATGTCTGATACTGAGGAGTTTTTCATGGTGAACCCCAAGGCAAAATGCTGACACTCACTGAGCAGAATCCATCACCTTTCCACCTCTTTTAGGTCTGTGTTTCAGATTGGCAGACTAGCCCTTGCAGTTTTTCAGAACATATATTACACTTATCTTTACACACAAACACACTCACATTTGTATATATATATATATGTGGGTGTGTGTGTATGTGTGTGTGTGACTATATATCGAAATACACAAATACATATACATATTTATATAAACGTGGGTGTATGCGTGTGTATATATATATATATATATATATATATATATATATATGTACACACACAAAACACATACACACATTCAGAATCATTGGAGGGCTATAACGTGTATATTTCCGTTGAGGACAGAGACACACTCAGTAGCTGCAGATGCAGGTGATTACATCCCAGAGGTGACAATCGATGCAGTGATTACCCAGGGTTGGGCAAAGGGCAGACAGACTCAGTGATGGAAGTCAGCTGGTGTTTTGGATATAGACCCTCTTCTATAAACTCACAGAAACACTTTGCTACTATGTACCAGCCTGTAGCTATTCCTTTTCCTATGATACTTTCATGTCCTTTCCACAACCTGTAATTAGTAAGTAAATGATAATTGTTAATGAAGTGATTATTGCTCTAACGTATTACAACTCTATCAGAGAAGACGCAGTCGTTCTCTGTGACTACACAACTGCTTTTTTGCATATGTAAGTGCATCATGTAGCTGTTTTGTAATAAAACTACAGAAATGTTGATGGTTCAAGCAACGGGGTTAAAAACATGGTACTTGTGGCAAACCTGGTGTTTTAATTTAGCAGGACTTCCAGGTTTCCTGTTACCATAGACACCCATAAAGCATGCAGTTTGTACCAATGGCAGTTACAGAAATACAATCACAGTAGATTGCGTCCCGTCTGTTCATTTAGTTACAAAGTAAAGAGACAATGCCTGTTTAAATAACTGATGCTTAATAATTTCATAGTATTTATGTTTAAAATGCAAGCATATTTTGTTTGGTGTTTTTACTATTTTTAATTTATTTTTTTATATTGAGAATTCTTTAGTATTTTTTCCATACACTTCCTCCAAATCCAGATGTGGTGAAAGGGGATGTAAGAGGAGCACAGCACCAGATAAACAAGACTCGTCGGCTGATGCCATTATTTAAATAGACATTTTTGAGCTGCCCCTTCTGCATTTCTGCACTGGAGGAAACATCTCTGTGTGTTTACCCGGGAAAAATGTACAGACTCTCTGTATTGTTCAACCTGCAAAATATATGCTCAATAGTATTGAAATACTGTATATCCACTATATCAATTAAAAAAAAACCTTTTTATATTATCTAATGTTTGTCTTATTAAGTATTTTTGGGAAACAATATTGTTTATTATTCCCCATTCCAAACTTAATTAACAGTGACGGTATCTGTTACAAATAACAGGCAATCAGCAATATTTACGAGATGTCAGATGTAATATTTAGTGTTCCCATTTTAAGAAACATGAGGACATGCAAGTTGACACCTGATTGTGACGTAACATTAGAGAGGAGAATCACATGCAAACTGGTGAAGTAACCAGCACTTATGCACTCAGGTAAATGTGTCAATGGCTTGCTCATTTTTATAATGCAGTTGGCATGTTCAGTGTGTAAGTGGAGATTGATCTAACTGTAAAAGACAAAAGAAACATTACAGATTAATTTGTTCCCTTTAGACACGCTATGGGAATTTCTCAGGAACTAAATTATATTGTAATTGTGGTATAATAAAACCATGATTGGCTAATATTAGAGGTCAACTGCTACCCATTGTTCTTGAGGTCAGGGAAGAATTGGGGTTAAGGACTATGTATTATTACAATAGATTACGCAGCACAATTTTATCACAAGTGATGAAATTCACAAAACATGTACTGCAGATGGATTCATGCATATAAAACAACAGTAAGCAGGAGTGAAATACAATACGTTAGTACAGGGGAATAAAACAGCTTCCATCTTTTCTGGAAAAGTGTCACCTAAGGTCGGCTCTGTATGCAGTGGAAGTCATATTCTTTAGCATCTACACTTTGCACTACAGGTTCAGCAATGATCAGATTATGAATGGTTGAGGCCACGCACAGAACTTGACTTACTGCTGGTGTTCATGAAGTGCCCTCATCTTGGAATATGGCAGCATCATGAGGAAGCAACGTCTGAAGCACTGGAGTGTAAAACAAATTCGTATTCCTTGGCCATTACATTAAAACACAGTGTGACTGACTGCCCATCTGTGGTCATTTCCCAGGCAATAGATTTTGTGCTAGTTTACCAACTATCCTGTTGAATGTCAGTCTCTTTCTCCCTCTCTCTCTGAGAACACATACTCACAACCACTGTTATTCTATTCCAGTTTGAGCACATTTGCCGTACTTCATCGTGACTGTTGACAAGCTTCTCCATTTGACAGTTTTTTTTTAAAAGATTTACCTGCATTTCAGGCACCAGCTGCACAGTCACATGGAAACCTGTTACCTTGAACCTGCTTTTAACACTCAGTTGCTGAAAGTGCTCAGTCTAGCAGTTTTTACACCTGACGATACTGCTAATTGCCATTCAGATTAATTAAAGGCAGTGAACACTCCAGTGTTACAGTCCTTTATCATGGAGACCATCCGTCGTTTCATCCGTCCGCTGCAGACGTGAATCCTGGTGCCAAAATGCCACATCACACCAAACCATTCGATGAGGCAGGTGGTGAGGATAAGTGTGAATGTCCAGTGCCCCCCGGGAAAATGCCATAGCAGAGACCAGCTCCAGTGGATTCCATAAGAGGCCACCAGATGGCCGCTGGGCCAGTCAGCAGGAACGGGAAACAGCTGCAGTAAACTGGGAGGTGGGGGCGGGTGATTTGCATAGGAAGGACAATCTGCTTGACAAAACAGCTCCTTGAACTGGATCACAGACTAGGCGAGGTGTCTCACTTCTCCTTTATGTACCTGACACGCACTCACTTGCCTGCCCACATTTATAGCCTCAACTTTCTGAGAATATGCCAAATGTCAGCGCTGTGATTCTTCAGTCTGCGGCAGAGAAGAGCATTTCCTCAGCTCACAGCAGCTGTGATGGAGCCCGAATCCACTTCACCCACTGACTGCCCTTTCAGCCCACAGCAACCCACACGTGACCCATCTCTCAGGCCAGCTGTTAAAATGATTACTACTCACTACATTTGGCTTCATCTTTATTCAAATACTCTGCTCTTTTCCAATTTTCATTGCTGCATGTCACTGACTCATGGAATGAATCCTTTAACCCCTTTCCAGGTGGTTATGGCCTGTAAATAAGCTTAATTTTGCAGTATTGATGTGACAAAAATGAGAGCGTATATATGAATAAATATCACCCGTATATAAGGATACCGGTATATGATAAACATTAACGTATGAGAACATCTTGCATGTAACACCTATGTTTAGAGACACTTGTCTGTAATCTCACCAGTGTGCAGTTTCTCCTGTATATCTTGATACCAGTCTAATGATGCTTGTGTCTAGTGACACTTGAGTGTAGTAACAGCTGTCTGCAGTGATACCTGTGCGTAGTTCTGTTTAAATAGAGCTGTACCCTGTGGGCTCGTCTAGGACTATTAGTAAAATGAGCACAGTTAATACATTCTGACACAGCAGCATTGCCTCTTTTCCAGTCTATCTGTAAAAATTTAACCAGGATTGGACTGCTGAGTACAGTCCATTGATGGGTACCTCACCCCCAGAACACAGCAATGATAGTGTTTGGCCTTGTTTTTTAAACATTACGGAATGAATGGTTCACGCTTTCAGTGACATGATTCAAAACAGTAATGAGCCCTGTTCATAACACTTCAACCATCTAGAACACACACTACCTCCAACATCCTAGACCATCACTACCTCAAACGTCCAAAATGCACCTTATGTCCAACACCCCAGGCACTCACTACCTCAAACGTCCATAATGCACACTACCTCCAACATCCCAGACACTCACTACCCTAAATGTCCAAATTGGACATTATATCCAACATCCCAGACAATCACTACCTCATATGTCCAATGCACACTATCCTAAACATTCCATATCTCATGCATTTCTTTTTGAATGATAGCCACGACTTGCAGAAATACTGGATCAGAAAGTTTGTGTTTGAGCTGGTTTTATTTTAATTAAAGCACAACGCCTCCTAGTGCCCACAGTAAGGTAAGGAAGGTTGACGGGTTATAACTTCACCATCCCTTCTCCTCTCTTCCCACTCATGCTGACCCCCACAGTAAGGGAAGGCTGGCCGGAGCAGCTGCCCCATGCAGGCCGCCCTGCCTGGCTGTCACCACTCCATAGGGACAACTGCTTCACTTGCGCTGTTGGCCTCGGGTACAAAGACTCGCCATGTCGGCCAGACGCCCAACTACGGATCTGTCTAAAATATTCATCATCGACTTGACAAAAAGATGAAAAATAAATGAAATCCTTTTTTCATGGTCTTCCAGGTTATTTCATAAAAATTACATGAGAACTTCTTTCCATCTCTAACTGACACCCCTCTCTACCACAGGCGGCAAGTCCACGATGCTGCAAGGACGAGAACTGGCCGGAGATTCACAGAGGACAGACTTCAAAAAGACTCCAGGCCGGAGAGGGGCTTGGCACAAAGGCAGAAGAAGATTCTCTGTCCTAGCTCCCTGGAAACTGGGGCCCCCTTGTGGCTGATATCAAGAAGGCTCATCTGGAGAAGTAGAGCAAGAAGGATGGGGCCACAAATAGACCAGGTCATGGTCTGTCCAGAGTGCTGTTGTACTATTTTTCAGCTTCACTGCAGTCAATGCTAAATAACATGCAATATTTACCAAATATGCATGTTTGAGTAAAAACCGTAACTGCCATGTGGCCAGGACTTCACCAGAAATGTCCTTTCATAACATGCTAGCTGTTGTATCATACGAATGCAATGGATGTGTACCAATCTTTCAACGGTGTCCTGACTCAGCTTATCACTCCTTCACTGCTCTCACGACTTCCTATAACTTTGTGCTTTGAGTTTGGGACTCCCACAACACCAACGCAAGGAGAGAGGAACAAAGGATAGACCTCGGAAAGATTGCACATATCACTAGACAAATTTCAGAGCAGTCGTTTGCAGTGTGAACTACTGAAGCCATTTGTACAATGGACTGTAATGAGTGCTACACTGACATCTAGAGGTGCTTACTGTTATGTGCACACAGGAATTGTAATAATGTCCCAAGTTAACCTGCTGGTATTGGATTTTTTAAATTAAATAAGAGAAAACCACTATTTGTTTAAATCAACATCAACACTAGCTATACAATATGAGTGCCAGCCACATGAATTAAGATTTTGGGGTTAAGATCAGTCAAATTTAGCTTTGCTCAGTTTTTTATTGTTTCTGCAAAAGAACCAGTACTATCAGTATGTTTTTTTAAGCTTTAAGTGGGGGTCCTTTGTTTGGCTAGGGAAATAGCAGCCAACATCTTCACAGTGACCATTCAATACTG
>JAODKN010016469.1:0-10666 GCA_026774425.1 Petrocephalus zakoni
ATACCAGAAGTGCTAATCCAGATATTTCTGAAAGAGGTAGGTTTTAAGTCGTCGTTTGAAGACATTCAATGACTCAGTTGATCGGACATCTAGTGGAGTTGGTTCCACCAACTAGGTGCCTGAGCAGAGAAAAGCCTAGATGTGTATTTTCCTTGTGCCTTGAGTGGTCGTGGGACCAGTCGAGCAGTGCTGGAGGATCGGAGAGATTGTGGCGCAGTGTAAGGTGTGATGAGACCTTTTAGGTAGAATGGTGCCGGACCATTTTTGGCTTTGTATGCGAGCATCAGTGTTTTGAATCTGATGCGGGCAGCCACAGGAAGCCAGTGGAGGGAGTGCAACAAATGGAGTGGTGTGGGAGAACTTGGGAAGGTTGAAAACAAATTGAGCAGCTTTATTCTGAATCAGTTTGATAGGATGAATGGCACTCAGTGGCAAACCTGCTAGAAGCGAGTTGCAGTAGTCAAGGCGGGAGAGTATCTGGGTAGCCTGTGTGGAAATAAATGGACGTATCCTTCTGATATTAAACAGGAGAAACCGACAAGAGCGAGAAAGGTTAGCGATATGTGAGGATAAGGACAGGCAATTGTCCATGGTAACCCCAAGGTTGCGAGCAGTGACTGAAAGACAGATCAGTGAGTTGTCGAGGGATATTGCAAGGTCCTGTGGGGGGATGAGTCAGCTGGGATGAAAAGCAGTTCCGTTTTACTAGGATTGAGTTTTTGTTGTTGATCGGTCATCGAAGATGAGATGTCTGCCAGACATGCAGAGATCTTAGTGGAGACATGAGTGTCTGAGGGAGGGAAGGAGACGATGAGTTGAGTGTCATCCACATAGCAGTGGTATGAGAAGCCATGTGAGGATATGACCTCACCAAGAGATTTAGTATAGAGGGAGAATAAGAGAGGGTCAAGAACCGAGCTCTGAGGGACACCAGTGAAGAGACTACGTGGGGTAGATGTGGATCCCTTCCACATCACTTGGTATGATCGGCCTTCTAGGTAGGATTCAAGCCATTGCCATGCTAAGCCACCAATACCAAGACTCCTAAGGATGGACAGAAGAGTCTTGTGGTTGACCGTGTGAAATGCTTCTGAAAGGTCAAGAAGGATGAGGACAGATGAAAGTTTGGCTAACCTGGCAGCATGTAGCTTCTCAGTGACTGCTAAGAGGGCAGTCTCTGTGGAATGAGCTGATTAGGATCCTGGAGGTAGTTCTGAGAGAGATAAAGAGAGAGCTGATTGTAGACTGTGCATTCGAGGATTTTTGAAAGGAAATAAAGAAGTGATACTGGTCGGTAATTGCAAAAGACCGAGGGATTTAGAGTGGGTTTCCTCAATATGGGAATGACCCTGGCTTTTTTGAATGCTATTGGTACATGACCAGAAGTTATGGAGCTATTAATGATAGTGGTGATGAAGGGGAGAAGGTCTGGTGAGATTGTCTGGAGCATTGTGGAAGGGATTTAGTCCAGTGAGCAAATGGTAGGATTGGACGATGAGATGACTTGCATGGTCTCATCTGCTATAAGACTGGAAACCTGGGCCACTGAAGGGGAAGGGAAATCCTTGGTATGTAGTGTAGTTGATGGGGAGGGAGAGAATGTCCGGCAGATTTCTCCAATCTTCTTGTCAAAGAAGTGGGCAAAATCTTCAGCAGGCAGGGAGGATGAAGCAGGAGGAGTTGGAGGGTTGAGTTGTGATGAAAAGATGTTATGGAGTTTGCAAGGATCTTGTGAAGAGATTTCTAGCTTTTTCTTATAAAAGGCAGTTTTAGCTGCAGTTACATCTGAAGAGAATTTGGATAGCAGAGTAGGGTAAGAAGACAAATCTGCATCGAGTTTCTTCCACATCCTCTCTGCTACTCGCAATTCTCTTTGGTTATTGTGTAATGCAGCTGAAAGCCAAGGAACAGGGCAAGTTGTCTTCCTGAGGTTAAAATACCGTGGACAGAGGTGATCCATGGATGCAGAAAGGGAGGAGATTAGAGTATCAGTTGCAGACTCCAGTGCAAGGGAGGAAAAGGAGTCAAGGTCAGGAAGGTATGACAGGGTGCAGGAGGCAACAGTACTTGGGACACAATAATAAGTGTTTGGGGTTCTTTACGTACACAAATTACACACAGATAATACTGAAAGGTTTTTTTTAACACTTTGGAGCAAGAGCAGGGTTACAAAAAAACTTAAAAATTTGGTGTAAAAGGAAATACATCTAATATGTCTGAAAATGCAATTGAATACAAGGAAATATCACTTAATACGAGTAAATGATGGTTCACGGTTGCAAACAAAAACCACTTAACTTTTTATAGCATAACATCTCTATGTTGCCACATAGGGTGTGGAATGCTGAGAGAACTCTACAGCAACAGTAGCTTCCTTTTCCCTTCATATACAGCCCTGGAAAAAATTAAGAGACTGCAGCACAATAAAAAAAAACTCTCATTTTAAACTCTCATTTTAAAATCCTGGTTTAATCCTGGTTCTGCTGGCAGAAGGCTAAACTGAGCAGCAGGTTGCTTCCAGGTTCAACGTTTCTAAGACAGCAGTAGCCTACACAAGAACAATGTGAAGCAGGACATGGGAATGACCAGAAACCAGCCAGGTAAAGGTCTTTCTAATACCAGAGATGACCATCAACTTTTGAAGCAGTGCCTCATGAGTCGAAGGATGACATGACTTTCATAAGGAATGGGAATCATTAAGTGGTGCGATGTGCACTGCCAGGCTCCTAGAAGCATGACTGAAGTCCCATAAAGCTAGGAAGAAGCTCTTAATTATATAGAAACAGAGAAGAACCACACTGCAATTTGCAAAAAAGAATAATGCATATTTTACACAGATGCAAAACATACATTTTTCCACATGCTCATGCAAAATCTCAGAATTTCTTTTCACCCATTTTTCACCGATATCTTGTACATAGATGATAAGTAAGTTGAACCATAAAGTCTTCTTTAACACATACCAGAGAATTGCAGTGGGGTTCAGGTCAGGACTTTGCGGTTGCCTTTTCATGTGTGAAAGCTGGCTTCACTTTATTGCTGCATAATGTTGCCGAGCTATAATAATAATCCACTCAGAAAAGACACTTCATATAAAACCACACTAAACACCACTGCATGCTGACAAGTGCAGAATATGGAGAAGAGCAACAGGTGTGAGAACTCTAGCCAGTGGCTTATGTATCCAGTGCAGTCTTTTCAAGTTGACCCAATGCTAAAAACCACCAGCAGAACTGGTCCAGTGTCCCCATAGCACTCAAGGGCAGCATTTAGAACAGGGATTAGCTGTTATTGTCGACACACCACAGCGAAATATACCCTCAGCATTTAACTCATGTGACATTGCAGCACAGCAGTGAACAGCTAAAGCAGCTGCCAGGGAGCAGTGCTTGGGGGTGGTACCTTGCCTAGGGTACCTCAGCAGTACTTGCGGGTCAGGGACTCAAACCAGCAACCTTTCAATAACACAGTTGTGTCCCTAACCATTACACCACCACTGCCCTTTTAGGCTGAAGGCGAGGTTTATGATTATTTATGAGAGGGACAGGTGGTTCTGAGCCAACTGTACAGCTACTGTACATTTATAGAAGGAGAGCTGGTAGTTCCAAAACCCTCTACTGCCGGGTCACAATGAGCCTAGAAGGCAGGGGACAACCAAGATAAGATGCCAGTCCATCGCACCGTTCAAACACAATAACAAATTTAACTGCATCAACCTGAGCAAACATGGAGGCAACATACAAATTCCACACATACAGAGCCAGAGATGGGATTCAAGCATGGCATAACCATATCAAGTATCCATATTTAGTTGTATTATGTTTACTTCAGCCACCTCCTTAAGCAGATTGTTAAATGTACATTTTTCTGCTGCCAGTAGCTAGAAAACACTGACTGTTATATTTATTCATTTAATTGCTTGTCATTTCTATAGTATATATCGGGGTGGGCAATCTTACTCGCAAAGGGCCGGTGTGTATGCAGGTTTTCTGGATAACCTTTAGGTCAGCTGTTCAAACCCAGTTGTGAGAATTCTTCAGCCAATCAGTCCTCATAATTAGTGATCTAATTAGGGAGTTGCAACGAAAACCTGCATACATAGTGGCCCATTGCGGATAAGATTGCCCACCCCTGGTATATACAATTGTATCTATTTATTTATACTGCAAAGGCGTGAATGCATACCAAGACCACAGAACAAATACCACAAAAATTTCCAGTTACTTAATGCCATGGGGCTTAAGTTCACCGTCAGTGGGACAGTTTCATAAAGAAGATCCATCACCACAATAACAAATGAAAATCTGTTAATGAAAAGAGAGAACACAAAAATGGGGTGAAGAATCCTTGAGGAACATACAAGACACCCGGAAGCACAGACTTCCCAGTTTGTCAAGCAATCAATCACTTGTACTCGTTTCTACCTTAGTCATCTCCCTGGAGGCCAAGGTGCCCTCCTCTACCCTTTCAGGCCAACACTTGTCAAGGAGAGGAATTGAAACTAGGCCCTTGGGTAGTCATGGCCATGGGGCAAAAGCAGCTTAAATCAATTCTGTTTGATTAGGTGCCAGACTACATAGTATATCATATATAATTCCTTTAAAGTTAGGAATCATTTTCAATTAATATAACAGCAGGCAAGCTGTTACACTGCTCAACGCAAAATACTGTCCAGGTACAACATATGTTTGTAATTTTTTGAAATGTTAAACACCATATTGTTTCCCAATAGCTTAATGTTCTAAATATTTTACGAGTATCCAAAATTTATGAAAATATTTGCCATAAAAATTACACTAAAAGTTATGGGCAACATAAGAGCATCCTTAATGTGATTAAATCACAGAAAAATGAGAAATGTTAATATCTAATAACTTAAAATAAAAGTGTTTCATTGCTTTAAGTCCACTGAAAAACAGCTTACTAGATATATCAATGCTAAATGACGAACCTAACATAACATTAACAATGCAATTAAAGAATGTATATACTGTAATACTTGCATCATCATGAACTGCCCTGTTTCCTGTCACCTGGGACAGGAAATCTATATGGTATAAGATAGATGGGATAATGGCTGGCTGCAAATATCAAGACAGACTGAAGATGAAGTGGCCCTCCACCTGGCAGTCCTTAGTGCCACCGGTGCCACCTGGCAGTCCTTAGTGCCACCTGGAAGTTCTTAGTGCCACCGGTGCCACCTGGCAGTCCTTAGTGCCACCGGTGCCACCTGGCAGTCCTTAGCGCCATCGGTGCCACCTGGCAGTCCTTAGCGCCACCGGTGCCACCTGGCAGTCCTTAGTGCCACCTGGAAGTTCTTAGTGCCATCGGTGCCACCTGGAAGTTCTTAGTGCCATCGGTGCCACCTGGCAGTCCTTAGTGCCACCGGTGCCACCTGGCAGTCCTTAGTGCCACCGGTGCCACCTGGCAGTCCTTAGTGCCACTTAGGTGGCACCCTATATTCTTTTCATTCAATATTTCATTTAAGCTCTCCAGATAATTCTTGACGTGTTCCCCAATCTCAACTTTGCTTTTCAGTGGATTTATGTCAGTAGTTATCTTGAGCATCCCTTGAGCAGATCATGGAAAACTGATTCAACATCTGGGCATGATGGGAAATTGCTCCTGTTCCTACATAGACAGAAATGGCTAGATGGTTTGGCAGGAAGCTGTCTGTACAGCACAGCTGTCTCCTTCTCTCTCTCACAGAGGTGGTATATGTGTATGTATCAGTGGCTCTAAGACTACAAGGGAAGCTTCCTTAAATATGTCAGAAAATAAATGTTCAGATAAACACTATCGTATTGATATTGCTTTTAGTAAAAGTGCGCTAAAACGCGTTCGACTTAATGACGAGCTCGTTCAGAATCAACTATCTGATGCGATTTTCTTCTCATACATCTACGTGGCAGTACAGTGCATTAAAACCTATTGAAACACAGCTTCAATGGACTTCTATGGCATGGCACAGAATAGCTTTTTTTCAATGCAGAGAAGCTAGATGCTTATTGGATAAATGCAGCAAAATCGTTACTTCCAGGGAAGCTCAGCGTCTCTGGGAGTGAATGGAGCAGTGGGCCGGCCAGGATGCTGTGCTGATGCATGATGATTGGAGGAACTGTCTAGAGGGCGGAACCCCTTTTTGATAGACAGCAATTTTAAATATACACCAGAATTGGAGCGATTTGGAGCTCAGTCCCTTTTGACAGTAGACGGGGGTCAACATGGGCATTCTTATGGAAGTAAATTAATGACAAATGTCTCTGATACCATAAACACATACATACATGATACAACAAACAAAAATACACTAATCAAATAAAAACTCATTCCGTTTAATAATGCTTGAATTTTTAGGGGCTATAATTTAATGTGAACATACATTTAAACATTGAATATTTCAGCTGAAAGTATTTCAATTGTAATTTCATTAGTAAAACAATCAATACAAAACTATTCGGCTTCTACAATTCAGTTCCAAAATATACAGTTTATTAAGTGCATTTTTATAATTGTCATCTGAATTCATTTTATTTACTTTCACAAATTCACAAATTCAGTTTGAAACATTCATTGTGTTATAGTCGCATCTTCATAATTCAAGAAGTAATGTTCACTCCTCTTGTTTTCGCTTTACAAATATGCTGCCACAATTTCAGTAGTTTTAAAATATGGTTCAAAATTCAACCTTCTACATTTGGAACTGGCAGGATAAGCAATTGAGTGCTGATAGAGTTCTCATCTAGATCCAGAGTCAACAGTGAGCATGTGATGACTACAAGTTCTGTTGCACTGAGTAAAAGAACAGTAGATTTTCTCACTGCTGTCCCCAAGTTAGTTACTGTCCGATTAGTATTACCTAGCTATATAGCTTGCAACCTTAAAAACCCAGTAGTTGTCTGCAGGTAGCTAACCTAAGTATGGTAAATGTGGCATAGAGATGTACGATATCAGTTTCAGCCGATGTGTCGATTTTAGCAGATGTTTTGGTCGATATTTTGACTTTATAAATATTAAAAGTGAACAGCTCCAGAGTGTTGGCTTTGGGTTAAGAGTATGCAGTTTCAGAAGAATGGAGGAAAAAAGATTTTCGGCTGTAATGTTTTTTTTATTATTATTTTGATGGGTTGTTTGTTGGAGTGCCATGTCATTTGTGTACTGTGGTGTGCCCTGTGTGTTTGGTTTTCCATGCCATGCCATGGCTCTGTGTGGGGGATTGCATGTTCTCTCCATATCGTAGTGGGGTTTCCTCTAGGTACCCTGGTTTCCCCCACAGTTCAAAGACATGCTGTGGTCAATTGGAGCTATCAAATTGCCTGTCAGTTTGAATGGTGTGTTAGTGAGCCCTGTGATGATTCGACGCCCCAACCTAGGTTGTTCCCTGCCTTGTGCCCATACGTTGCAGAACCCCCCACAACCTGGAGTAGGATAAGCGATTACAGAAATTGGATGGATAGATATATGAAGAAACTGTGATGATCACAGAAACGCTTATCCATATTAAGATTGTTGACTTGTGATTTACATGATAAGTTGTTATTCTAGCCTATTCCAGGGAGTCTAGGCTTTTTCACCTGGGCAACTCATCCACAATCTGTAGTAAAAAGGTATGTAGCTTATGAATGTTTTGCAGGCGTGAATTCACTGATAGGCAGTTTCCTCTGGAGTGGGTATCATTGTTACTTATTCAGCACATAAGCAGAGATAAAACTGGTTTATATTGATTCAGCATTTTTAGCATATTACTCAAACAAAAATATGCAAGACAAAGCCGCTTTTTCATTATTTTTAGAAAATTCTGTAATACAACAGCACCCACATCTGCTACTAAAACTTTAATGCTGAAAGAAACTCTGAAAATTGCTTATAACTTTATGAGTGACAAGCTATCTAAAATCCCATTATGTTTTGGAAGTCAGTTGACATCTTAAGCAGAACGAGATTTTAATAAAGGTTTGTCAGCCTTGAATACTGCAAAAATCCCTTACTTAGGTTTACTTGAGTTTAAATGACCCTGTGGTTTTTATCCTGTGTTTTTCTTTAGTTGAAAGGAAGGAGAGAGTGAATATGAGAGGGACAAAGCTCTTAGGCTGACAGATATAACAGTATGAAAAGAGCCATTTATAAATCTCATACAGAAAGTTTGTCAGAATGTTTTACATTGTTGTCTCTTTCCAGTGTGTTGTTCTGAGGATTGTGTGATTTTTAGTTTTCAGTAATAGACTGCATCAGTGCAAAGTGTTAAATGACAAGTATGACTCTTGCAAGCTTGGCTGTTTTTTTAGCTTTAAAGAATGTGCTTTAGCTATCTGCTTCAAGGTTCAGTTCAAAGTAAAAATGAAACAGTTCAACACTGCATCCTACAGGGACCTGCATCTGAAATGTTAAATGCGACATTTATTTAAGTAAAATTTGCTGCAACCCTGCATCGGACAAGTTGGTATATAAAATATAAAAAAATAAATTAGATTACATAAGTCAATTTGTGTAGTATACAATATAACAATACTACAATCACCTTTTAATAGTGATGAATATTATAACAAATATTATATAACAATATTTTATACACATTAACATTCACAAAAATGGTCAAGTCTATGCATTAATGGTGCATGTTGTACATTTTTATGTATGTATACTGTCACGGGTTGACAATATTTTGAGCGTGACACATTATATGTAGAAGGGGTTCAGAGCCCTGGCAGCCAGTTGACACAGAGAGGCAGTGGCATTTGTCCAGATATTGTTTAGTTTTAATATTTTTAAATATACTATTCTATTTCTGTTAGAGAGATTTTATTCATGAGAAAAATTCCTACTAGGACAAATCAAGATTTTTTCAGGTTGATCTTTCTTCTGTAGTTTATGCAATTCCCCTAAAGCACAAAACAACTTTACAGTATATAATAACAGTCATTTAACTGAAAAGATATTTCAAAGGTTTTGATACAATGTATCAGAGTAGTTTTGCGTTTACAGTATTATTTTGCATGAGCAGGTCTTGAAGTGACATAACTAGGTGAATTGTTTTTGTGTGCATGTGTGTGTCACTGCCATCCGCTTGGGGTGGGGTGGGGGGAGGGGGGGTCCAAAATTGTATAGCCGTCCTTCCCACTGATGGGAATAACGGCGTTAAAAATAAACGGCGTTACTTTTTTTCAGTAACGGGTAATCTAACTAATTACTGTTTCCATCGCTACTGAAAAAAAAAATGCAGCGCATTACTATAATTAAGTTCATTGAAGTTGTTTTCATCCGACCAGGCTCTCTCAGCCACGGGGGGAGTGAGACAACTGCATAAGTGATGCTGATTGGCTAAGGAACAGTAAAATTTCATTGTCAGCCAACCAGAGGCAGCCAACCAGAGGCACACACAATCAAACACACACACACAACCAAGGGTCACACGCAACCGGTGAATTCAAAAGTAGCGTTTTTAAACTGGAAGTATAAACATTACTTTTCCCTCACTGAGATAAAAGGCAAGAATAGTATATGTTAAATGTACATTATGCCAAGGAACAAAGTATTTCTTTTGTAAGCAGTTCTAATCTCACATTGTCCCGCAGCAACATTAAAATAGTGTAGACTGAATTTAAAGTTCCATTACAGGGGAAGGGGATCCAAATTCTTTGACATATTTAAACATAAGAAAATGTAACGCACTAGTTACTTTCCCTGGTAACTAGTTACTTTTATAATGCTGTAACGCAATTACTAACTCAGTTACTTTTGGGAGAAGTAACTAGGAACTGTAACTAATTACTTTTTTAAAGCGATGTGCCCAACACTGGTCCTGCCACACAAAGCAACAGCCCTGCTTCTGACACATGTGCAATGGAAAGAATACTAGGTATGAACAGTTCCCAACAGGTCACACTCCCCGTTTGTAGGAAGTGTGCAGCTTTTGTGTGAAGTGTGCAGGGGCAGTGGCGGCATAAGGGTTAGGGGCAGTGGGGGAGTAATGGTTAGGGACATGATTGTGTAACCGAAAGATTGCCAGTTTGAGTCTCTGGCCCACAATTCCCACTGAGGTTCCCTGAGCAAGGTACTGCCCCCAAGCACTGCTCCTCGGGTGCTGAAATAGCTGCCTACATGTCACGTGGGGTTAATGCAGTTGTGGTGTGTCAATGATGACAATGAATCAGCTTTTGCTTTTATAATGCTTCTGAGCTTTCCTAGAGGTTGGCTGATTGTCCAGTACTTACCATTTCTCGCATAGAGTTCTCTGTAATTAAGAGGAACTGTCCAGGGGCTGGGTTCTGAACACCAACAGGGTTATGGCCATGCTACAATATGTGTAAGATACAGTAAGGCACTTCAACCACAGGTGTAATTATCTGATCTGTCAGTAAAAACCTCAGGGAAGTTGATGGAATTCATTACTGTCATGCCCTGCCCGTCCGATCCTCCCGTGTGCCACGCCCCCTCATTCCTCTCGTGCAAATCCCTAGTATTTAGTCTGCCCTAGTCCAGTCTCCCCTGTCGGTCTTTGTCAATGCCTGTTTGAGCTTGCGCTCACGTTTGCTCAATTCCTTGTCCTGTTCTGGATAATAAACGCCCTTTTGTAGGGTTCAACCCCACGGCTGCAAACATGGGTCGTTCCTCCCGACGCAATCGTGACAGAAAGACCGACCCACCAAAACGACCCAGCGGCTGTAAT
>JAODKN010016470.1:0-10654 GCA_026774425.1 Petrocephalus zakoni
GCTACCCTGGGGAGAGACAAACGGGCAACAGGTGTGGCTCGTTAGCCACCCTGGGGAGAAACAAACGGGCAGCAGGCGTGGCTCGTTAGCTACCCTGGGGAGAGACAAACGGGCAACAGGTGTGGCTCGTTAGCCACCCTGGGGAGAAACAAACGGGCAGCAGGCGTGGCTCGTTAGCTACCCTGGGGAGAGACAAACGGGCAACAGGTGTGGCTCGTTAGCCACCCTGGGGAGAAACAAACGGGCAGCAGGCATGGCTCGTTAGCCACCCTAGGGAGAGACAAACGGGCAGCAGGCGTGGCTCATTACTGGGAGGAGCAGGGAAGCAGGGCATGACAGTTAGTTTTTGTAGTTTTTTCAACAGAAATTATTGTGAAAGGATTTAAATTGATTGAACATACTGTAGTCCGTAGCCTTTAGGTTCTAGATCTTGATAACACCATTTGATTGTCGGACATTTTGCCTGACTTTTTTTGGCCGATAAAAGGCATGGCCAGCTATAGTTTAAATATTAAAGTTGAATCAACTCACAAATACTATTGAAATCAATGATAAATGCAAACTAGTGCATTGTACTTAGATGTCACGAGTAGTGCAACTACACTTAAAATAATAATGTAATGAATTATTACATTATTCTATTAAAAACAACTTTTTTAAGTCTGCCCTTCATCCTCATATTAGACAGAGGAGGCAGGATGCTGGACTTGACAGCAACTACACTACCCTTAGAAGGTAGTGGAATACCACGTTATAAACATCTCACAGATGTCAGCAATGTTCTGCATTATTCTGGCCAATAGTGAAGGTTGTGACGTGTATTGGCAAAGATTCCGGGCAGATACCATTCTATCGATATACTGTTAAGTCCTGATGCAACAGAAAAATACTACGCAGTGAGATTTTATTTCCTTCACAACAAACAGATGTACCGGTACCACTGCAAATAAAACGGATTAAATCCCAAAGCATTTCAAACAGCCAGTAATTAGAGGCACAAAGGCTCCAATTTCCAAGACACAAAAGCCATTTGTAACCTATTTGGTGGTATAACAAAAGATCACCAAATCAATCAGAATACTTAATTCAATTGCTTCAGCCTCAGTGGTTTTGATCTTGGAAAGATTTGCTTGGAGTTAATAAACCACCTCAAAAAAAATCCCCTGCCTCTGGATCCTCTGCTGGCTTCTTCCCTGCGCTGATCCGCTCTGTCTTCTGTAGCTGTGACGCGCACAGCGTCTCTGTCCTCGTCTTCATTAAAACAGCGCTTGACAGCAGACTGCCATGCAAACCCGCCTCCTTCTTCTCCTCTCTCAGTTCAATTACTCCATATAAAGTCAGCTGTCACCAGGCGCCGGCTTGTGACGCAAAGACGGGCAACCTCAACTGGTCAGGACTGGCTGCCCTCAGACCTGTCCTAAGCTGGGCCCAGTGCTGCTTTTATGTTCCGTGTTTCCTTCTGCAGACATGCCAGCCTGCTAATCAGAGATACTGAAACCCTACCCCGTGCATTTCAAACATCTTTGCCAAAGACCTGCCTTCTACATCCCTCTAGAGCCATAAGTGGTTAGCTGTCTAAGTCATATTATTCTTAGCAGCAGTGACCCTCACAAAGGAATTTTCTTGTTTGAGATACTCAAAGTATTGACCCCCATGGGGAAGTTGTCCCTCAATCGTGCAGTCCATGAAAGTAAGCTTAGCTGGGAAGGGCAGCACCCAGAGAGCTGGGGGTTAAGGGCCCACAGACATGCCACGGCTGGGCTTGAACCTCTGATCTTCCGATCACAGGAACAGACTAACAATATCAATTGTTAGTCTTCCGATCACAGGAACAGAGGTTTAACCCACTGAGCTACACTCTGCCGCGCTTTAGCAGCAACTTTATTGTGCAAATCAGCTTCTCAGGAATTGTCTCAGGAAGTGTTTGATGTTTTACTTAATTAGTCTATGATCATTATACAGCTTGGAACAGAATCATTCCTGTATATTCCTGTAGATCCATGCCTAAATAATTCACTTATAGTAATCAAGTATCCATGTGCGATGTTCATTTTGGGTCTTTTTATACACAACAAGATATTGATAAAATTAAAACCATGGTATATATATATATTTTTTTTTTTTAACTTTGATTGCCCTACTTTGCTTGTGGTAACCTGTCTGCTTCTGGCTAGCTAAGTGAGGCTAATGCTGCATGCACAGAAAACATGACAGGAAGGACAATTCATTTTCTCTCAGTGACAAATATAGGCTCATCAAAGTTTATGATAAAATGCCAGACAGTACTGGCCTGTATTATAGCATATTTGAATTATACACAGTTCAGTAATTTAATTTGTACAGGACTGTATTTTTAAAAGCATTTCAAACAGCTGAACTATATTTTGAAAGCATCAATAAAATTCAGTAAATAATGATGCTGTTTGTTTTATTATCTTACGTTCATGTAATAAATATGCAAATATCAATTTTATGGTAATCTGCCCAAGACATAAAGAAAAAAAAATTGTTATATTGATCATCTGCTTATAGCGATCAATTCCACTCAGACGGCTGTGATCACCATAAGCGGTTTCCAATGTATTGCAAAATCGACGTTTAAGTATGACTGATAAATAAACAATAAAATAAAATAAAAGAAAAGAAAAATAAAATATGCCTGCACATTAAATAGGGTCAACAGTGTATTTTGTGTATGATATTGTGTGTTTTTGTTATTTCTATAAATCTTGTGAGTGATGTCCTCAGAACAAATTAAAAAATACTGACTGAAAAAAGTTTCAGTCTTGAAGCACACAGGCTTAATTTTTTTTTAAATGTAATTATTTATCACTCAGTGCATATTAAACATATTAAGCGTATTATTATATTTGCATAAATACACCCTTTGAACATCTTTCATTCCCTCCATGCATGTTCCAGAACAAAAAGCCAGACTGTCTGACAACATGGGGAGCTTATCGCCATGTTAGTCGGATACAGCTAAGAGCCGGCTTATACACCTGTCTCATATCTCATAATGCATATTTATGAGTAAATACACTGATTAAAGTTAGATTTAACACATGCATAGAACCTGGCAGAGCAAAATATTATCGGAAAAGACTTGGCAGCCATTAGATCTCTGGCAATGGAACTAGCTGTTTGGGGAGCCATAGGGATTTTATTTAGGATTTTAAAGTCAAGCTTTAAGCAAACACAGCTGCTGTAAAAAAAATGTATCTATGGAAATGGGGGTATGATTGCAGGGGCAAAATATCATGGGCGGAAAGGAAAAGCTAGCCAGGCCCAGAGCTACCCTCCATTAATGTGAAGGACTTGGATGCCAGCAAATGCACAGCTTGTGTAGAGTCTTATCTCCTGGCTACAGATGAAGGGCAGAAGAGGCAAGACACTGCTAAAGAATAATAATTCAGTGCTACGGAAGACGATAATTTCCTCAAGTTTGCCTCTGCCTCCCCCTCAGCTTTGTGTCCTGTGAATGGTGAGCGTGTGCCCAATCTCAGCTACAGGCAAACAGGAACTAAGTGGCGATTAGCTTTTGCCATCTAAATCAGATGGTCTTTATTTAGAATCATCTCATTCAAATGCCGGACAAACGTCATAACATTCCACTTTGTTCTGCTTAGGAGGGGGAGGACTCCATCCACCATCTTTGGATCATCATCTCATTGAAGTCTTGTCTTTGTTGTGGTGTGCCTCCATTCAACTGCAGTGAAATCACTACAGTATGCAGTGCATCAGATGGCTATTTAGAGACACCACTATCTCCTTCATAAGATTAACAGACCTCTTTAAACATCTTTAGATATTTATATTAGTATAATTTGAGATAAACTAAGATATAAAAAGACCTCAGTTTTTTTAGTGCTTTAAGATATAAAATATAATAAAATATAAGTATAATAAAATATTTGAAAACATGGTAAGATATTTAATTTAATCAAATATATTTAACGTATCTTTAACTTTTAAATCAATCTTTAAATAATTATTTGCTATATCCACATTTTTTATGCAGGGTTCCGGGGGGTTGAGTGCTATGGGTGCAGGGTGGGGAATGATCCAGGGTGGGGCACCATCCCATCACTGGGCACACATGCCATTTGGTAACTCAGAATCACCGTTGCAGGTTTTTGGATATCCCCAGGACTACACAAGCAAATTCCAGGGACATGGAGCCGGGGTGCAGACCTGAACCCATGTCCCTAGAGGTATGAGGCAATAGAGTTAACCACCGCACCACCCTTAAAATAAACTGACATTTCAAATGAATTGCAAATATTTCCTTTGTGATTTTTGCAAATGATTCAGAGGGGGTTTGACTTGTGGCAAAAATGGATTTCAAATTTAAAAATGGAGAAGATCACCATCTATTTGCAAATGTGTTACCTGCCTTTCCCCTGACACAGAGTTAATATTTGGCATTAATTTCCCAAACCCGATTTCCTCAATCCGTTCGTCTCTGATTTCAGGACGACTATTTACTGCGCCTCCCTAGATGTCTGTTAATCATGATGCTATTTAATGTGCAAAGCACAATCTCATTAGGATAACGGCTCCTCATAAAAAAAAAAAAACTTACTCAGAGAGGAAAATTATCAGTACAGTGTAAGCCCAAGAATGCTCAATCGCTGGTGCACTTCCCAGCACCCACAAACGAGGAGAAGCATTTCCATTTAGTGTAATGCATGTGAAACATATCTGGGAATCACAGGCTTTTGTGTTATAAATGAAGAGAAGATGTCTTTCATCTCATTGTAACCTTCCAGCAAACAAAATTCAATAGAATAACAACAAAACAAAAAATTTGTTAGTACTGTAGGACAAATAAATTACATTTAAAAAGAATCTATAACACACTGGTTGCATAATTGAGCATAGATGATATATTATTATTAGTATTTTTTAGCATGTAGTGGATATTTAGAATGCATTGCTAATAAAATAATAATTCAATTAATGACACAGTCCAAACAAGTGTATACGCTGCAACATACAGCTGAGATATATTATTCCAATTCAAGTCACAGCCACTAAAAGCCCACACATCTATGCCATTAGGTGTAGCTTTGTTAAGCGAGTGTCCTGGTCAGGTTGGGAACCTTTGACCTCGTATATGTAGTGTATGAATGCATTCAGTGTCGGTCAGGTGAAGTACATCTAGACGAGGGTGTCTCTGTCCGTCCCACTCTTGCAGGAGTGCAAGTACATGCACTGCAGCTTAGGATTTTGAGGATACATTACTTCCTTTGAACCCATTTTTTTATATATTTTAGTTTAGCCTAATTGATTTCATGTGTTTGAAAAGGCTAGAGTGACTTGAATTCTGCGTAATGGTAATATTCTTAGGCTATATATTATTATGTACTATTGCATTATATAATGCTTATGCCCATCTATCCATCCATTCATCCATCATCTGCAGCTTTTTCAGGGTCAAGTCACAGGGGCAGCAGTTTAAGCAGGGATGCCCAGACCTCCCTCTCGCCAGCCACCTCCTCCAGCTCCACCTGGAGAATACCAAGGCATTCCCAGGCCAGCAGAGAGGTATAATCTCTCCAGCATGACCTTGATTTACCTGCATGGGAGAATCAACCCCTTTGTGAGTGACATGCTCCAGCTCCTTAAAATGCACAGCTCTCTTTACTGTAGCTTACCTCAGGTTTTCTGTGGGACTGCTTCTACTGGGCTCTGACTGAGCAAATGCAAGACTTTGATCTTCCAATTCCCAAGCCCTTCCTTGGTTGACTTGAGTGTGTGATTTGGGTCACTATCAAGTTAAAAGGTAGAATTCCTCTTCATCTTCAGCCAGGGGCCAGCAGGTTTTTTTTGCCAAAATATCTTGATATTGCACCTAGACATTATCCCGTCTGTCTGGACTAGAGCCACTGTTCCAGCTGAAGACAAGCATCCCCAAAGCTGCCCCCACTCTTGCTTTCACAGTATGATGTTATTTAGGCAAAGGGACCGCTTGGAATAAAGACTAAAACAATCAAGCCATCAGACCATAAGACATTTTCCAATATGATTTGCGGGACTGAATGTAGTTTTGGAAAATTTAGATAAGCTTGAATGATTTTTGTTAGAAATGGCTTCTGTCTTGCCACCCCACCAATAGCCCAGACATACAGAATACAGGAGACTGTTGTTACATGCTAGGAGTGGTCAGTACATTCCAGAATCTCCTCCAGCTCCACCACACACTTCTTGTCCTGTCATCAACTTTTGAATGTTGTCTTGATCTCTGCAATGTCTCTGTTGTGCCATATCTTATTGATACTTTGTCATGATACTCTTTAAAGTGCTCTGTAGTGCATCCAAATCCTTTGATATTCTCTTGATCCTGATTGGCACCTTTCAAAATGATCCCATCGACTGTTTTTCAGCTCTTTGTAGACCAGGGGTATTCTGGCAGGATGCGACCAAGAATGTTTCAAGGATATTCTACAGGAACAGCTAGTTTTATTTGGAGTTAATCATTTTCATTCATAACTTATTTTTGGTCATGATTCTGAATGTGATTAGTTACTTGTGATCTCTGCTATAGCCCTCATTATTGAAGGCTGTGCACACTTATGCTGCCATGGTGATGTGTCAGGGAGGGCGCCTGTCCACCCCTGTCCTATGTGTTATGCCTCTGTCTGGCCAGCAGGTGTCGCTGGCCATCCTGTTCCCAAGTGTTGTCTCCCCATTCTTATTGCATTCCCCTGTTTTCGGTTTATCCCACTTCTGTCATATTTTATCATTCCTGTGCATTCTTACTGTTATCCTATAGCGTTTTGCTTCCTTGGTCTTTTTTTTTGGTTTTTGGCTTTTGTTGTGTCTCCCACTTTCTCTACACATTTAGTGCCACTGATTTCACCTGTTACTTGTTGTTCCTATGCCCTTCTTGATTGGTTAACTGGATTCTTATTTACACCTGTCCCTTGTTTGCCCTGGCTTTCTATCTGTATTTTAGTGCCTGCCCTCACTGCCTCTGTTAGTCAGTCATTGTGCTATGTTACTGTGTGTGGCTCCCTCTGTTTTATTTTCTAGTCCTGCTCTCTTTGTTACCTGGTTCCTAGTTGTGATACCTCATGGTTTATTGTAGTCTGTTTATACTGTATACTGTATACTGTTAGTTAAAAGTTTGGGGTCACATACATTTCCTATAGAATACCCTCCATTTAGCAGAAAAAGAAAAGACTCATGAGTTTCAGAAGAAAGTTCTTTATTTCCGGCCATTTTGCATCGAACCCAGTACTGCGGATTCTCCAAATAATCAACTAACCTAAAGAAGCTGCTTCCTCAACCAGCACAATAGTTTTCAGCTGCGGCAACATAATTTTAAAACTGATTTATAATGATCAAATTTGCCTTTGTAAATGATACACATGGAGCCATTGAAACACTGATGACTGATAGTGGGCCTCTGTACACCAGTGTAAATATTACATAAACAGTCAGCTGTTTCCAGCTACATTTACAAATTAAAAATATCTACATTGTATTTATGACTCACTTGATGTTATTGTTATGGAAAAAAATAGCTTTTCTTTTGGAAATAAGGGAATTTGTAAGTGACCCGCAAACTTTTGAACGGTTGTGTAAATACATAAATTATACTTGCATTTAACTTATGACATTGAAAATACCTAAAATAGCAATATGTTTTCTAAAGCAAAGTGCTTTGACAGTTAATCAGAACTAATATTAACAATGAAACTAATTATATTTTTAAATAAAATTCACAAGCTAACGCAGTACTAACAAATAATATAACATAAAAAAGAATCACAATAATATATAATAATAATGTAATAACATATAATAATATAATTACAAAAAAAACTGCATAAACAAATGGTGATCAACTAATCAATCATCTATCAATCTTTCCCACCGGGGACACTTGCCCCTACCTCTCAGGGGACTCTAGTCCTACCTGTTCTGGGGCGGAGCGACCCCCATATTCTCCAAAATAAATTTACAAAATCTATAAGCTGATTAGTGTAGGCTATTATATGCAATGGTGAAAAGCTGCCTCCTCAGCACCGTTTCAGGAATAATCAGTAAGTTACTCGTGTATGATCTGAGAGATCTACATGGGACTTACTTTACAGCCATATCACTGAGGTATTACAAAGCAAGACCATATAGGCATTTAAAAATTAGCAAGAGAGCTCTAAAATCAAACATAAAAATTTACTGGAACCAAGTAGAACCCAGGAATTTAAGAGTAGGTGTGATGTGATTCCTGCTATTGGTACTGGTGTTAACACTCTGGCGGTGGCATTCTAGACCGTTCTAGATTTGATATAGATTTCTAGATAAGACCAGTCAAGAGTGCATTACCGTAATTTATTCTATTTGAAGCAAAAGCATGTATTAGTTTTTCACAGTCAACATATGAGAGCATACCCAACAATACATGGTGATAGTATGCTGTTTTGCAGGCATTGCTGTTAAAGACAAGATCACCTTTGAAAAGGACTCCCAGGTTTCTAGCTTGTTCCTTTGGCCCACAGAGACAATGACCGGACCACCAATAATAAGAATCTCAGGTTTTTTCACTGCTTAGTTGCAGAGAGATTTGTGATGTCTATGACTTTGTCATCTTTGCATTCAAGCAGGCAGTGGATAGACTCATATGCATCAGTAGCTACACATAGACCACTGTATGTCATCTGCATACTGATTTTATGTTTATTCATTGTACTTGACAGTGGTAACATGTAGAGATTAAGTCATGTAGGGCCTATAATTGATCCCTGGAGGATGCATGTAACAGGTTGAATGTTTGAGACACAGGCATCAAGTGCAGTTCATGCCCACATAGGTATGATCTGAGCCAGTCTAAGACAGTATCTGAGAGGCCAACCCAGGTGTGCAACCAGTTCAGCAGAAACTCATGGTCTAAGTGTCAAAGTCAGCATTGATATTTATGGATGGAGTGGTTTCCTCTGTTTAACCTTCAATTATTTAGCACTTTGAGAAGAGCCATTTCTGCCCAAAAGCCAGACTGAAACACTTTATGGGTATTATTAGCGTAAAGATAATCAATCAACTGAACAGAGAAATGAAGATAAGTCCTTTTAAGAAACTTGCTTGGTGCATAAACTACTATGAAATAAAACTACCTCCCTTTCTGTTCAGTCTAGACACATTGAAAAAACTAAATCTGGAAGGACATGTTTCATTAAGTACTGGAGCAGCATTACTATAAAGCCAGGTCTCAGTAAGTGAAGTGACATTAAGATTCTGCTTTTCAATCAGCTGGCCTACTATGAAAGGTTTGTTATTGGGTGAGCAACGTTCAGTACTGCAGCCTTGAGAACCAGCGGATTTAGTGTCTCTTCACTGAGGTTAAGTCACTTCACACTAATTAAGTTATACTTATCTGAACCTCTCTACTCGCTCTTTCCTTTTTTATTTTTTATGCCACAATGCCAGCCGCTATAAGAAATAAAAGAGATGTTTTGGTGATGAGATATGAGTCTTACACATCTCGACCTCACTGCATGACAGGGATGGGTGTTAATCTCATTCATACGGCACAAATCCTCACCCATTTCCCCAAGCACGCTTCTGCATACACCACGCCTGTCTTTAGCAGGTGACTGTGGCTTTTGTTGAGCATCTCTGTCTATGATAAGATTCCTGGGTGGATGTGAGATATTGTATAGCAGATGTGACATAAGCATTTGAGCCCCTGAAAAGCTGAGGTGCAACCCGCCACCTCTAAACAGACACCTAAGTAGCCAGAACAGATGAAAGTTGTCAATGAAATCAATTTTGTGAGTTACACAAAGATGTGAGCCAGGTGGGCAAGGTCCTTTTTTTGAACCTCAGAATGCTCTTTGGAGATGTCATTTATACTCACCTGCACAAAAATTCTGTCAGCATTCAGGTGCCTATGCAGGATCTCTGGTATTTTCTCTGCTATGTTGCTGACTGTGGCAACCGGGAAGCTGAATTTTTTAAATCAATGAGCAGGGTTCTCTGTGTGTTTGTAACCAACGGGTTTTAATCATGAAGAACACAGGGTACATGGAAGCCTGAGCACTCCTCAGTGGGGTACTAGGCTCAGAGTTTAAATGACACAGCACTGGTACCTGTCACCGAGCTTGAGTGGTGCTTGTCAATCAGGCAGACTCCAAGGCTCCTTGTTGCTTTTACCTGGATAACCATCGAGACCTCCGGCTTAGTTACTCCAGGAGGGGATGCTGAGGCCAGCTTTGGCTTAGTACCCATCTTATCCCGGTGCACTACAGCCGATACCTCTGTATTGGTGCAATCTAGCCCCGGAGATGGTAGCGTCCTAGTCAGCCATTTCTGTGGCCAGGACAGTAAAAGAGTCCAATAATTGTTTGTTGACCCTAACTGTAGGAATAGATACTTACTTTCATTTCATATTTCAGACTAACACTACACTTAGATACTGTAACTGAATACATGGACAGCCCTGTCATTTGGTTTTTGTTTTTTCGTTTTTTGCATGATATACATGTAACTCATTTATACTTTGTCATGCAAATAACGGGAGGAACAACCTAAGATTGCAGGCTGATAGTAATACCCTTCAAAAGGGCGTATATTCGCATACATACGAGGGGAAATACGGGAGAAAGCACACGAACCGAGCATTGACAGGTAACGACAATGACCGACA
>JAODKN010016471.1:0-10650 GCA_026774425.1 Petrocephalus zakoni
GATTGTACCTTTATTTGTACAATTTCAGTGCAGGCTTTCGGCTCACCGGAGAGCGGCAGGCGGCGTTCCCAGGGCTTCTATGACTGATTTGTAGGATCAGCTAGCACCGTAGCTGACGGTGTGATCTGCACTCAGTGTTAAGGGTGCTATTATGATGTATAATTGTACACTTTACAGGCTCTCAGCTGATCAGCAAAGGAAACCCCTGCTTGGGGTGGAGGTGGGTAATCTGCAAAATGAATTACTGCTTTCTGTGTGCTGATATATTCATCTTATTTTTTTCAGAGTGAGCCTCAGCTATGAATTTGAGAGATAATGGAAGTAAAGTACTTACGTATATACAGAATCTGTCAACTTATGGCTCTAAGAAGGAGCAGTGGCACTGCAGAAGGGACTAGTGATTGGGAAAGTAGTGTTTCCAATGGTAAGTTAAGCAAGTACAGTATAAAGCATAATAAACATGGCTATAAATATTTATCAAAAGACATAACACATCATAGCCATGTGTAGTATGCATAATGAATTCTTTATGTAATTCTTATCTATAATGCACTATAGACACCTTCATAATGCATTATAATGGCTGGTATAAGCACAAAGGATGCTTTGTACTACATTATAAAGGTATCTGTAGTGCATTATAGATGAGAGCTTCGTAGAGCACTCATAATGCATAATACACATGACTATTCAATTCAGTTTATTTTTATATAGCACATTTCACAACAGAGTTGTCCCAGGGCGCTTCACATGGGTGTGTTGGGATACATTACCATATGAAAACAAAGCAGAGTAGAATAGAGAAAATTAAATACACAGAAATTCACTAGACAATGTGTTATGCCTTTTTATAAATAGTTATAGCTATGCTTTTAATTCTTTATGAATGTTACAATGAATTACAAGAGCAGTTATACGAGATCAGTTATTAGGCTTTATGAATATGGCCTTCATAGAAAGTGTTACTAAGCTTTCATTACTGACCCTATAAAAATGATATCCAGCCAGATTGCTTAAGAAAGATCATCATCCATCTATCCATCTATCTGGCCATCCTTCCAGCCATATTCCAACCACATATAAAGCTATACAATACAGCTATACAATACAGTGGGGCTTAGTAATATTCATATCTGTGTATTGTGGGAGGTTTTCTCAGTAGAGCACATGTTAAATATGCAAAAAGCACTTAACTAGCTTAATAAAATTCCTGACTCCAGGGAGCAAACCTCGCACTGCTGTCTGCCTCTGCTTCTGTACCGGTCCTGTGAACAGAAGCTTGGTCTTTCTAAATGCAGTGATCGTATTTGTCCTGTGATTCTGTTCTGTATCAGTGTTTTCACTAAGCTTGTTACTTCTTGTTGTGCACTGCCATACAACCAAAACATTGTTTCATTTTTCTTCCTTTCTCTCAGGGTGCTGCAGTAAGGAAAGTAAGCAGAAACATGGGACACAGGCCCCTGGGAGCCCCTGTTATGGGGACTGATGGAGGCACCACAGCACAAGGCCTAAAAATAAAGTATTTGTTTTGGTAAAAGGGACAGGTCGCAGTTACGGGCCTCAGTACTTGTATAACAGAACACCAAAGGGGATGGTAACTCGAGTAACTCTGTTAGTTATTGATACCTGTCTACCCCTACACCATCTTTGTCATCATTCACACACTTAATAACTGCTTAGTCCTGTCATGGTCATTGCCTATCCCAAGCAGCATAGAGCATTAGCCTGGGGTCAAAATTTTCTTTTATTTGGGAAAGAGCTTGAGTGCAATAAATGTGTGAAGATGTATCTTGCTTTCATTGACACCATCAGCAATGCTCTCTCCATCTCTGCTTAACAAACAACTTTACAGATTTTAATTTATGTATTAATTAAAGCTGTCACAAATAAAAACATCACAACAACAACATGCCAAAGAAGTGCTACCATTATGAGCACTACAGTAGTATGCAAAAGTCTTAGGCAGTCAAAGAAAATGTTTAAAGCTATTTATCTGCAGAGGTGGGTAATTCAGGTCCAGAAAGTAAAAATCCAGACTAGGATTTTGTTTCAACCAACCAGTCTCGTATGAAGAGTAAAAGGCACACACTGCCCAACTGGTTGGTTGAAACAAAATCCTGGTCTGGATTTGTACACTCTGGACCTTTGTTTATCTGGTAGCAAATGTATATTTGCTTAGGGAAAAAAAAATTAATTAAACAACAAAAAATCCATCCATCCATTTTCTGAAACTACTTATCATGGTCAAGGTCATGGGGGGTCTGATGCCTATCCCGAAGTCTATGGGCACGAGGCGGGGAACAACCCAGGATGGCACCACCATGCCCCCCACAGAGAAACATATTCAGATTAACTCTAACAAAACAACAAACAAGAATTTCTTATATTCATATGTATATACAGCATATATATGTATGTTTAAATATTTTTGCAATACTTTATTGATCCCCGTGGGGATATTGTCTTCTTCTCACCTCCCTCAACCGTGATATATGTATGGGTACAGAATGAGAGAAATAGAGCTTGAACAGTTACTTTATGATTCATATAGGAAAAAACATCTGAAACACAGTAAAGCAGAATAAAGAAAAAGCTACAGTTTTTTATCTGGTGCACATATACGCCAAATTGTATTTACAGGCTAGAATACCCAGCATGCACTGAAGGCTGCAGCTCATGCTCAAAATAGAGAAGCGGTTTAATTCCTAAAAGCAGACGTCTGATTCCCGGCAGGAAATGGTCAGCTCACACAATGCATGTGTGAAGTCCACACTGCCGCTTCTTGTGTAGAAATTTTAAGGCTGCTCCAGGGTTGCCAGACTGTGGGGGAAGAACAGACACCATCTGGCAACTGCTTCTTAAACCTACATACTGCTTGGCATGTCTTCCATTTTCTATTTCATAGCACAGTATTGATACTAGGCTACTTGGTTTATATCCTGTGGAGGAAGAAAGGGGTCTGGGTCTTATTTTCATGTGTATTATTTGTACCTGTAGGTAGGCCATGATTCCCAAAGGTACAACAGGAAGGCTGCAGGCACTGGCTAAAGGCTTCTGTGCTTAACCTCTGCACTCCTGGAGTTTGCTCACCATAGCAACCTGTAGTGATGATGACACCTAAATCCGGAGAGATCTTAAACCCAGTTTTCAAATAGCTGAGGGTTGTTTTTCAATGAAGTGTTAGAAATGCTAGAATGCATAACATGGGGCATGGACATTCTGGTCAGTGTGAAGCCCAGTGAGATACCCATTCCCAAAAATCCATCCAGTGTTTATCCTGGGCTGGGTGGTGGGATGGTCTGCAGCCTATCCCAGGAAGCCTTGGGCAAAAGGCAGGGGCACACCCTGGTGGGAATGCTTCACACACAGACAAGCATACTCTCTGGATAATTTAGAGACATCACCCATTTCACTTGTTCATTATTCCTGGTCATGTAGGATGTCCAGCCTTATCTGTGTTCCATTGCATGGGTAATTGGCCATGGGTAATCATGGATGTGCAAGACAAAGGCTCACTCTCAATATTCAAGTCTAAACTAATAGTACACTTGTTTAGCCCAGATTATGGGGACTCTAGTTCTAGCTCCAGCTAGTCGCTCACTCCCACTTAGGCCTACAGTGTGAGGTGTAGAGCTGGTGGGGGATCAGTGCCATTGGCTTTAGATGAGCTGTACTGTCAGTGCTGTCACTCTAGCTTCACACTCATTTGTGGAATTGGAGTGCTGATTTTCAGGGACTCCCCATGCCTCACACTTGCCTCTCCCTCTTATTTATGCTGCCATAGCCATATCTTCCAGAGATTTCATATTGCTCTCACCCAACTGTTTGCACTACCTGTATATTCCCCTCATTTTGCTAATGCACTTTTATTTTTTATTTTCTCTACCCCTCCTGGGGTGTGCTGCCTGAAGAGAAACATATATTTTGCATACCCTGCTGTCTGCAATGCCTTTGCTACCTGTGATGTCCTTTCGGCCTGCCTGCCCTTTGCTCCTGTGATGCCTCTCCTTTCTTCCCTGCTGCTGTACCACTGTTCATCCTGCCTTCAGAGACAGCACAAGCACCTGCCTGTCATCACCTGCCAGCCCCCCACATCGAGACTCTTAAAATTTCTTAAGAGTATTTCTTAAATTTCTTAAGAGTAGATAAAAATCTTAAAATTTGGACTGTGTAAATTAGGACTTTGCCGTCCTGTTCATTTGACCTCCTCTGCCGGCCCCGGGAGGATGGGCTCCCCCTTTGGGTCTGGTTCCTCCCAAGGTTTCTTCCTTCAAAGTAGTTTTTTCTTGCTACTGTCACCTCTCACTTGCTTACTGGGGGCTATGGGCAGAGCTAATGTAAAGCGCTTTGAGACAATATAATGCTGTGAACATGCGCTAAACCTATTGTATTATATTATAAGTATTGCAAGAAAATTGCCATACACTGTGGATAAAAGGAGCACTATGCAAAGACATCTACAGAACAATCTTAGCTCTCTACTTAAATCAGCTGCGCTTGTGAAGAAAACACCGAAAGTCCAGACAAAGCTGACAAATGCCTTTACACCTCAGCTTTCACAGTCAAGTGCTAGAATCACAGCAATAACGAGACATCGGCGTTTCATTGCAGCTGATATGAGGCCATTTTGGGTGCTTTTCCACAGCCGCAGGTATCGTACTTTTGGTACCTCAATAAAGTACCAAAAGTGCAGTACTTCTTTTGTGTTGGTTTTCCACTGGAGTAAAAATTGTTACCAGCGCTGAATAAAAGCACAACATGGGACGGGGTATTTTGTACTTAATTCGAAAACTGGCTGCAGTATATTATACAGCTAGACGATGTTGGATATGAAATCTAACATTGCATGTTACGCACATGCAGTTATCAATCATCTTTGAGATCAAGCTTTTTCATATTTCCATACAGTACACACATTAAAGGTGCGGCAGTTAAAGTTTTGCTAAACATTTTAACTCTAGCATAGGGTAAAACACTTTAAAATAATTTTTTATGATTATTCTTTTTATAGAGCTCCAATATATGTATTTAAAATGAGTCTAACGTTTACCTGCACTACATTTGAATGAGCGCTGCATGCGTTCTCTGAGACAATCATAATCATTCTCATCCTTGCTGTTTAAAACTAGACAGGTTTGTGAGAAATTTATGTTAACTCATTTTTACTTCATAAATACCACAATATTTATTACAATAAAATCATATCGCCATATTTGGAAATTGTCCAATACCGTGCTGCCCTAGTATATTAAATAAAATACTTTATTTTATAGTGTTTAAATAAAATTTCTGGTTATGCCACCCAGGTCTTCTTGTATCTGTTCTTCCGACCAGGACCATTTATTTATTTCTTTTTACTTTTACTTTTCTTTTTACGTTTATTGATGTTTTCTGAGTTCATAACTTTTTTTCAAGACAGCAATTGTATTGTTTTTCAGAATCGGGCTATTTGCATAATGAATCGACAACGAAAATGTTTCAGGTTCCGCCCCAAAGTACCACAACTGGTTTGGCCCTTTTGGTACTGGTACTTGACCATCTTTTTTCATCTAATAATATACGTAATATACTTTCATATTTTTATACTCTATATTCAAGACTATTGTATACCTTCCCTTACTGTTGTTAGAATTATTAGTATTATTGTAGAGCTTGCACTGTCCACAATTTATTTTGTCCGCAATTGTACCTGGCCCCTAAAGTGAATTCTAATTCTGAATTTTGTGTTATGCTGCTTGACCGTTTACTGTGGTTCTTAGGTTGGTGAAGTCTGTTTAAAAGTCAGAGGCAACACAAAGGCTTGTCTGTCACGTCAGTTTTAGCGATACTGGTCTGTGATGTGCAGCCTGTCAGCATCCTGTACCTCTCCCTGCTTACGTATTTCAGCTTGCTGGAAACAGAGACAACTTCTGTCAGGAAAACAAGATCTGGCAGTACCCTCATCCCATCTGTCAAGCTGAGTCTGTATGTGTGTGTGTGTTCCTTATAGACGTGTTTGAGGGGATAGCGCATAAACCCTGTGTGCCTGTATCATACAAGTTTCATACTGCCACCTGCTGTTCAGCAAGTGAGCAATGACAGGTTGTCGTCTTGTGTTCGAATTGCACTGCTTCCATCTGCAGGTCATACACAAATTTGCAGAATCTTCTAAATTTCAGTACAGTGTTGTTGCTGTATGTTTCAATACTGAAACACTTTCAGGCCAGGCTGGGTTTTACCTAGAGTAGTTTGTGTACAGAAACTCAGAAGAACTTAACAATGTCTTTCTTTCTGCCGTTCTTATTTCTTCATATAAGGCCTTTCACAGAGTCCCCTCAAGGAGCTTTACATGGGTGTGTTGTGAATAATGCAAAACAGGGAAAATGAAAGGCAAAGAAATGAAAGAAAGAAAGTCAGTTGACAAAGTGGAGGAACCAAAAACTCCCAAAAAAAAAACTCTGGGGGTTCAAGGTCAATTGGCTGCCCATCCCCCCCTGGACATTCTAGCATCACTGAAAAAAATTGAGTATACTTGCTTGTTAAATGCAAGGTGCAAACTATGGTTGAGGGCAAAGCCAAAGTCCATCAATGAGTCAGATCTCCATGCCAGTCTGTATGATTACTGCTACTTTAAATTGGTCAGGCACTTCACCTGATGACAGGGACACATTCATTATGGCAGTTATAGGTATTGCCAGAACTTTCAGGGATTCTTTAAGAAGTTTAGTGGTGATTGGGTCTAGTGGACAAGTGGTTGGTTTTAGTTATTATTGTTTTTCGCTCTGTTTATTAATTCATTCAAGAATATTAATGGAGTGTTCACATTCTGTTTGCATCAGAGCTATTTGTGAGCCATTTGGACATGCTTGAATGCCTAATGTTTGTAATTTTATCATTAAAGAAGTTCATAAAATGTTCACTACCAATATTACTTAGGTTCAGCCTTATTTGTTAGATGAGGTATTGTTTTAAAAAGGCAGTGTGGGCTATTTTCATTGTGATCAATAATGTTAGCATAATAGGCTGCACACACCCTATGCAGGGCTTGCTTATATTGTTGCAGGCTGTCGGCCCATGCCAACTTGACCTAAACCTGTAGACTTCCATTTATGCTCTAATCAGTTTGTAAGAGCTTCATTAAACCATGGGGAGTGTCTGGAGGTTTTAAAAACTTTATTTTTCAAAGGTGCTGTTTCATCTAGAATCTGACTAACCACTGTATTGAAGTCAAGTGTGATTTCGTTGACATGTTCACATTAAGTTCACATTAATAAATCACAGGGGATTTCTATCATTTAGGTGACGTGTTGTTATAATCCTCTCCACCATAGTCACAGAGGGTGGCTGAATCACGAAGGTAATAAAAAATGGTCAGAGAAGGATTTATTCAATGGACAGACAGATACATGATGAACATAAACTCAGTGGGTGATAATCAAGTCTAGTGTATGATTGTGCAAATACATTGGTCTTGTTACATGTTGGTAACATTCACTAGAGTCCAGAAGGGACAGGAAATTTTTGCTGAAGACATCAGTGTTACGCTCAGCCCCGCCCTTCATGTTTTTCCCCTGTTTTGCCCTCAGGCGGGGCTTGATTTGTTGCACCTGACCCTCATTGTGTTTGCCTCGTGTGAATTCTCGGCTTGTTTCCCTTGATCAGCTGCCTCTTGTTTGCCCCTTAATGTGCTGCCCTATTTCAGAGTCCGTGTCCTGTGCTCCTTGTCCAGTATTGTCAATGCTGTGTACGCTTGCTCTCGCGCTTTCTCCCGTGTTTCCCTTTGTAATCACTAATAAACGCCCCTTTGAAGGGCTTAACCAAGCAGCCTGCTGCCATGGGTCGCTCATCCCGCCAAAAGCGTGACAATCAGTCTATATGTATTTTTAAATATCCAAGTATTATGGTATTAAGTTAATAACTAAATCAGTAAGAAGTTCCCCAAATTCAGTCAGAAATGAAGAATATGGTCCAGGTGGTCTCTATACTATAAGAATATAGATAGGTGGGTCAAATGCCACTTGAATTAGCATTGCTTCAAATGTTGCAAAATCTTTGTCACTCCCAGAGGGGTGGGGAGTTTGCGATAGCCGGAAATTGGCTCCCCGCCCCTCAAGCAGTATATAAGGAAGCGACTTTCCTGATCACATTGCGAAGTATCGTTGCCCTATGAGCCGTACTAAGCGTTGGATTTACCCTGTCTTGCATCCTGCCCACCTAGTCTCCGTCCTGCCTGCTTATTCCCTGTTTGTGCTTGCCCTGCCTACCCTGACACTGCCTGTTCCTGTCCCAGTCCCTGCCTGCCTGCCTACCTACCTCGATCCTGCCTGCTCCTGGCCCGATCTCCTCCTCTCGTGTGGTGTTCCATGCCTACTCGTCAGATGGATTCCCATTGACTTCGGACCCAACTGGCATGACGTCCTTGACTACGATTCTGGATTGCCCACTTGGTTTTGGTGTGTCACAGAGTTTCAAATAAAAACCCTTGTTCTCCTGCATATTGGGGTCTTCAGTACTTTGTTTCCGCCTGACGTGACAATCTTTTATAATTTTGGGTTCAATTTTTAACAGTGAGCTAAAATAGCTGCCAGGTCCCCACCATGGCCAGAGCCCCTTGGTTTCTGTACAAAACTATACCCCTCAAGTGAGGCTTCAACAAGAGGAATTGTGTCTGTGGGTCTGAGCCAGGTTTCAGTTAAAAAACACAGATATGCACCAGTGTCAAGCACCTTGTCACTGACAAGAATTGTTTTGCTTACTAGCAAGAAAATGTTCAGTTGTGATCATTTTATTGTGGGTTTATGTTGTGGCACGTTTATTATTGGGATTGCTATTGAGTTATCTGCACAGGAGCCGCCAGTGGAATGTTCGGTGTATAAGTCTTGGTCTAATAATAGTTACTATATGCTTTCTCGGCTTACTCAAATCTGTTTCTAAATTGATGTTAGATTTAGGGGATGCCATGTTATGGAGCACCTGGATCCGGGGCTGAAAAGGATGCCACCAACAACCCCCTTTAGCTTTTGCTCATTATTGATTTTGGTGGTTGTGATTTTCTGATTGTGTTTGCTTTGCCGTGTATGACTTTGGATTGTTTATTGGTTTCTTCTTTTTGCGCGCCCCTCGGATACGGTGACTTCGCACTGTGTGTATGACTGTGTGGTTGAGGTGTGTAGGGAGCGACTGCCATTATAAAAACTATAAAAAAATAACCCTTGTGTTTCCTCCTTTTCCCTTTTCCCGATCCCCGTCTTGTCTTGTCATCCCCTTTTCCTTTTCCCTTTTCTGTCGGGCTCCAACCCTAGACAGGTGCTCATAATAGAAATTGGGGGCTCGTCCATTCCTTTTTTTCTTTTTTTTCGCGGCTTTTGTCAGGCGGATTTTTTTTTGTGAGGGGGTATTGTGGTATATGGTTATTGTCAAGTTCGATCCCCTCGCTTTTACCCTCAACCCCACACAGGAGCAGTTTGATCGGTACCGCAAGGACGACCTGCTAGTGATAGCGGACTTCTTTAATGTTTCGGTCCCTGCTGAAGCTCCTAAATAGGCTATAAAACCTTGAAGGCGATTTGATTATGCAGGGTATCCTATCTGAGGTGGGCGATTCCCCGAGTGTTGCACCTAGCCCAGCCCGGTCTGCTGCTTAAGAAGCCAGCAGCGACGACCTGGGGTTGGGCCTCTGCATGGATCCCGGTGGTCCTCACTCACCCAGGGAGGAACTCCTCCTTACCATTCGGCTTCGGGGCCTCGAACTAAACGAGCAGAAGGCAGCTACCCTCGCTGAGGCTGCCACCCTCGCCGACGAGTTCATTCTGACGCATCGGAATGTGTTTACCCCGACTCCACTACCCCGAAAGCTCCACTCCCATCGCCACCTGTGGAGAAACGGGAATGCTTCTACTGCAAGTAGAAACCTGTTCCAAGTAGGTCATATCATCTCTGTCTGTCCGGTGCTCAAGCGCAAGGATGCCCGTGCTGCTGCCAAAAAGGTACACGTAGCAGCAAGCCTGGACAGTTCCCTGCTGCCCCAAGTTGTCGAACCCGCCTTTTTGCCTTTTGTGTTCCCCGGTTTTGTTTCCTTCAATGCAAGTGATGTGGAATGCCCTGTGACTATCCTGCGGGATACTGGTGCTGCCCAGTCGTTTGTTTTAGAGAATGTTCTGCCCTTTTCTCAGACGTCCTACTGTGGTAGCGATGTGTTGGTGCAGAGGATCGATTTGTGCGTTTCTGCTGTTCCGCTGCACCAAGTGTACCTCTGTACTTCTGACTATTCAGGCGAGTGGCGGTCCAGACGCAGCTCCCCGTTTCATTCTCGGGAATGCTTTGACTACTGCTCAGGAATTGGATGCATCTCTAGAGGCGCCGACAGCGTATTACCTTAGAGATAATGTGCTGATGCGGAAATGGACCCCTCCAAATTCATCCTTTGACTGGGCTGCCACTTATCAGGTAGTCGTCCCTAAAGTGTATCGGGAGTGTGTTTTGTCCTTGGCACACGATCACCCATGTTCAGGGCACCTCAGGATTAGAAAGACGCTGTCTCGACTTCTGAATAATTTCTTTTGGCCTGGGATAAATTCTGATATAGTCATAAGAACAGAAGAACATAAGAACTATACAAACGAGAGGAGGCCATTCGGCCCATCAAGCTCGCTTGGGGAGAACTTAACTAAT
>JAODKN010016473.1:0-10644 GCA_026774425.1 Petrocephalus zakoni
AAAGATGAATGTGTTGCCAAAACAAATATATAAGAAATAATTTATTTGCCATGAATTAAGTTCATGATTTTTAAAGAGATGTGTGATCATGCCCCAGTTAGTGAAAGTGTGTTTTCTACCCCTAGACCCCAGAGGGTTAAACATGCTATAGGCCTATGTATATTTACAGTGCATGTTGCAAATGATACATCTAATCGGTAGACATGTATGATTTCTGCTGTACTTTGCACATAATGACATGCCGTGTTTTTTATGCAAATATTTGTTTGCTGGTGTTATGCGAAAGGCCCTGTGTTTTAAGTGATTTACAAAATAATTCTAACAAAACTGTGGACCAAAAAAAATGTCAAAATGCGGTGTATTTTTCCAGCACGATCAGATGTATGCTGATGGATACGCTAATGTCCCAAGCTCTGCATGGAGGGAAAAGCATCTTAACTAGAGCATCATGGAGCCAGTCACACAAGAGGTTATTTTTCTTTTAAGTTGTCACTTATGAACAAAAATCATGCATCCTCAAAAAATGGCACATTTTTGTTTCATAAAATCAGTTCCTACTTTTTCATTTAAAACCATGTCAGCTTAGGGCCCCTAGTCTGTCCCTGCTTGGGGACATCTGATATCCATAAGAGAATAAAACCACATGATTAAAAAAAACGTTGACTGATCTGATGATGCGCCTATCTGCATAGCATAGCTTTAGCAGACACATGACATTAAAATGCGTAATGTGGCTGCAAAATTATTAACGCACATTGAATTTGTTGCGCTCAGCCCCGCCCTTCATGTTTTATCCCCTGTTTTGCCCTCTGGCGGGGCTTAATTTGCCACACCTGACCCTTATTGTCTTTGCCCAGTGTAATTTGCTCCGCTTGTTTCCCCTGACCAGCTGCCTCTCGTTTGACCCTTAATGTGCTGCCCTATTTTAGTCTGCCCTAGTCCAGTCTCCCCTGTCGGTCTTTGTCGATGCATGTTTGTGATCGCTACCGCGCTTTAACCTGTTTTTCACCCTGTATTCCCTAAATAAACGCCCTTTTGACGGGCTAAACCCCACAGCTGCAACCATAGGTCGTTCCTCCCGCCGAAAGCGTAACAGAATTATTGTGTGGTTAAATAATGTTAACTGTTGGTGAATTAAATGCCTTTGATTTTTTTATTAACTTGAAATTAATTAGATTTTTTTTCATTCATTATATTTATGGAAGATTTTGGAAATCAATCCAAAGCATGACCTTGGGTAATGTAAATAAATATGTTGCATATTACATTTTAGAGCATTTATTCAGTATTCTGCAACATAATACATACAAGTAACAAACCCAACAATGCTTACAGTGTGTCTGTACTTAGAAGTATCCAGACTAGCAATGTACTCGTGTTGTGTCTTTACTTATGAGTACCTAGAGTAACAGTGTAATCATGATATGTATGTACTTATGAGTATCCAGACTAGCAGTGTAATCACGATATGTCGGTACTTATGAGTATCCAGACTAGCAGTGTAATCACGATATGTTGGTACTTATGAGTATCCAGACTAGAAGTGTACTCACAGTGGGTGGCACTGATAAAGCACGGGTAGCGTCAGTGTGAAGGCTGCCAGCCACAGAAGGTCCATTACTGCCCGCATCCTGGCTGCCTGTCTGCCTGCCTGGAGACAGAGTGCCTGTCCTTCCTCACGTCATCTCTTTTATATGCACCGGCTCCCCCCGCATCTGCCCTCGAGGGTAAACACCCCCTTTTCCCAGCAGTGATACTGCATTTAACAAATCTCAGATAGTAGGTCACTGCAGCTTTCTTACTGGAGCATTGTAGACCTGATGAGGTGTTTACAGTCAGTTACAGGCAGTCAGTCAGAGGTGAGTTTCCCGACAAAGATAAATATCAGTGAATAGCAAACAAAATAACGAAAGATTTCGGGCAATTTCACTTTTTATCCAAACTCTTGGTTTGTACCTGCAAAAATAGGTGATTTCAGCTGTACCGAGATATTGGTTTAGTGTTTTGTAATCTATTGGACTATTTGTTAGGGGGCATGCCCCCAAGCTACATTACAGGTTACACTAAGGGCAGGCAAGAGTTCAGACAAAGAGGTGTCCAATGAAGGGTGCATTTAGCAGTGGACTGTGGGGGACAAATGCACACCCCTTGTGATACGGGCTATCTGCACATTCAAACATTCAAAAACTAATTAAAATTTGCCTGTAAAGTAATCTGGAAATGCAATGGGTGTGCAACAGCTGCCATGAAGAGTGCAGTACACCCTTTTCGGGTCGAGATCCATGGCCTTAGATAATCCTCGTCTTGGCCGCCTCACCCTCAGCTGCATACCGCCCCAGTGCATGCTGCAGGTCACAGCACGACGACGCCAGCAAGACCACATCAGCCGCAAAAAGCAAAGACGCGATGCTGAAGTCCCCAAACCGGAGATCCCCTCTGCCCCTTGACTATGCTTAGAAATTCTGTCCATATAAATTGGGAACAGAATTGGTGACTGGGAACGAGTCTGACTTAATGCTGGGTATGCGATCCAAGCTCCATTTATACTGGAACCTGATGGCCTGCAACAGCAGACCTTGTATCTTGTACCTTGTAGTCTTCCAGCTTTGTATCCTCCAAGGAACATCAATTGGATTCAGGAGGCCCTCAAAATTTCGCATGCATCTGCATGCCCACACCTGCCTGCCCTCCACATCGAGAGTCAAATCTTAAAATTTAGACATTGTAGAATAGGATTTTGCCATCCTGTTCATTTGACCTTCTCTGTTGGCCTGTGGCGGATGGGCTCCACCTTTGAATCTGATTCCTCCCAAAGCGTCTTCCTTCTATGGAGTTTTTCCTTGCTGATGTCGCCTCTGTCTTGCTCACTGGGGGCTTTGGGCTGAGATAATGTAAAGCACTTTGGAGCAAGATAAATATGTGAAAATGTGTGTGAAAATAAAATTGTATCGTACTAAATATCTGACGGTAAATGGCTGGGCACAACGTGCGCTACAGTATCTGCGGACCAGCTAAGGCACTTTTTACGCTGTTCTCTCTATCGTGTGCACATCTGCCCCGGAGTATCCTTCTTTGGCCAAATTGGCCTGGACATGTCACCTGGATTCCCGTATCTGACTGGACTCCTAAACTGGCCTCTTATCTAATCTGTTTTTTTCTGTAAATAATACACATGCAGAAGGCTCAGTGTTGTACAGCACGTTCAAAAATACAGATGGCCTTCACTCCCAGCCTTTTTCCACTTTCAGAATGCTAAACCATGATACCAAGTCATTAAAATGAAAATTAAGAAAATGTTTAAAAGCCTGCCAAAGGAGATGACCCCCCTCCTTTTGGGGGTGTCCCTAAATAATACTCTAAACCCGCCCATTTATTCACTTGCAGGGTGTTTCCATGAGACGGCACTTTCTTTACAAAAAACACCTTTCAGTTGTGGTCAGAAGTTCACATACACAAGTACAACAGGCATCAATCAGAAGCTTTTGGTAGCCATCAGCAAGCTTGTTTGGGATCATTGTCCTGTCTGACCATCAAGCATTTGATTTTGGAGATGAAGTAGAAGAATTTGGAGGTTGTTGGGAATTTTCATCCTTCTGCTGCAGCAAGCTCATTTGCACCTGAATGGTGGTGGCAGCACTGCGAGAATTACATTCTTTGATTTCTCTAGTTCTTTTAATATGAAAACTCCATGAGCTTTTGTGATCACAGTGGCAAAAAAGAAACTAAGCACAATCTGGTCTGACAGTGGAAGTTTCAAATTCCAGTATTTTATTCACAATACAACAGATGACTTGTTTAAATTGAGAAAATGTATCATTTTAAGGGAAAAATTAGTTGATTTTAAATTTCATGGCATCATCTCAAAAAAGTTGGGACAAGGCCATGTTTACCACTGTGTGGAATCCCCTCTTCTTTCTATAACAGTCTGCAAACGTCTGGGGACTGAGGAGACAAGTTGCTCAAGGTCCCACACATAAGCCTGTCCATCCAGCCTAAGAAAGAGTGCAAAAACCCTAAGCATTAGGGAAATTCCACTCCCAACCCACCAAAAAGGTGCAGCTCCCCTTCGGGGTCCATAGCTGGCATGGCTCACAACACTATCAGTAAGGGAAACTACAACCGCACATTACCTAAATAAAGACTTCAGTGTAAGCATATACAACCCTTATGGGTACATAACTTGCTTATATGTTCAGACACTACCATATAACAAACTGCATATAGCATAGTATAGCAACTACATTTCAGGCCATCCTGCAGGCCCCCTTTCTCCCCCCGGCGATGCTTCCTTCAGCCCAGTTCTCTAAGGTCTGTGGCCTGTAAAGCTGCTTCCATGCAGGTGGCTGCAAGGCAAGGACACACATCGCCATCCCTAAAACAACAGAACCTGAGACATAACAGCAATCCCACAATGCCTCCCAATCCTGGCCTACCATTACACTAAAATTTCCTTCCACACTGCGAGTAGTTGGGACCATAGACTTGGGACACCTGACCCATGGCTTTGACGCTGCCAGGAGGAATGATCTCCCACTCAGGGAAATCAGAAGAATCAGGAGAACTCAAATGAGGATGATGTGACAAAGCATTGGCGTCTATGTTCTGCATCCCTGGTCAATACTTTAACATGAAATCGTATGTCGACAGTGCTGTCAGCCAACAATGCCCTGCTGCATCTAATTTGGCTGTATTGAGGATGTATGTTAGTGGGTTGTTATCTGTGTGCACTTCAAACTTTACCCCATAGAGGTAATCATGCAGCTTCTCAGTGACAGCCCACTTTACAACCAGGAACTCCAGCTTGTGTGTGGGGTAGTTCTTCTCAGATGGAGAGAGACTCCTGCTGACAAACGTGATGGGACGTAGACCACCCCTTGATCTTAATAGAGCACCCCTTCCAAACCCTCTCGGCTGACATCTACATGAAGTGTGTAGGGCAGCTGTGGGTCGGAGAACGCCAGTATGGGTGCTTCCGTGAGTCTCAAAGGCATCTCAAAGGCTGTCTCACACTGAGAATCCCACCTAGGCCCAAATGGTTCAGATGGACGGAAAAACTGCTTTGGCTCCTCATTCACTTTGGGCATTTTAGCATCTGTTTTCTCTAGACTTGTGTCATGGCCTGCCTGCAATGCTACAGCCCTTTAACAGCTGGTTGAGCGGGTAACTCAATCGAGAGTAGTCTTTCACAAAGCGTCTGTAACAGCCACTTAAACACAGGAAAGCATTGATATATTCTTTGGTGGTGGCTAAGACTTCACAGCCTCCACTTTTGAGGGGTCTGTTGAGATGCCATTTCTTGACATGATGTGTCCTAAGTAGTTCTCAGAAGTACAACAGAATTGACATTTGTCCAAAGATAGCTTAAGTCCCACCACTTTCAGCTTGTCCAGTACTTTTAGCAACCGCTTCTCATTTTCCTCCAGTGTCTTCATGAATATAATGCGATCATCTAAATAGACAAGCACTTCCAAGAGATTCATGTCTCCTACTGTTCTCTCAATTGCATGGTGGAACGTGGCTGGTGCACCAGATATTCCCTGCGGCATTCTCTCAAACTGGTAGAATCCGGCAGGACGGATGAAAGTAGTCTTCTCTTTGTTAGCTTTATCCAGGGGGATTTGATAGGATCCGCTCCTGAGATCAAGCACACTGAACCACTGGTTACCACTCAAAGAGGTAAGAGCATATTCAATATGTGGCACAGTGTATTGGTCAGAAACTGTTCTTCTGTTCAATGTCCTGTAATCAACACACATACGTAATTCACCATTTTTCTTGTGAACCACCACTATGGGTGAGGAATAGGGGGCTTTTTGACTCTGAGATGATACCAGCTTTTAGAAGTTTGTTTATGCGGTCCCTCATATCTGCCACATCGCAAAGGGTCTCGGAATGGCTTTTCGTCAGTCACTCGTATAGTGTGCTCTGTGCTCTTTGCGCATCCAACGTCAAACTTGCCACAGGAGAAGACCTCTTTCCTTCCCATAATTTTTCTGTACAGTCGTTCCTTCCACTTTTTTACCCAAATTTACATTTACATTTACATTTATGGCATTTACCTGAATTTAAACACAGAGGGTGTCAGCTCAGCCAGGTCTGTGTGACTTTCCTTTTCTGGGTCTCTATTTAAAATATCCACTGCAAACAGGTGTACAATGGGCATTCCACATTTCAGAATTATTGGATGAGTGGACATGTTTCTCACAACAACTGTGATGCGATGGCTTTGAACATCTGCAGACTTCTTCAGGATGTGCAACACCATGAGTTCTCAGACACATCTCTCCCTCCCCATCCACCACACTACACACCAAGGATTTCCCTTCACTGGCCCAGTTTTCCAGTCTTACAGCAAATGAGATCATGCAAGTCATCTCATCTTCCAATCCTATCATCTGCCCACTGGATCCAGTCCCTTCCAGACAATCTCTCAAGACTTTCTCCCCTTCATCACCACTATCATTAATGGCTCCATAACTTCTGGTCATGTACCAACAACATTAAAAATAGCCAGGGTCATTCCCATCTTGAAGAAACCCACTCTAAATCCCTCAGACACTTGCAACCACCGACTACCGTCTGGCTTCAAAGCAGCTCATTCCACAGAGACTGCCGTCTTAGCGGTCACTGAGAAGCTACATGCTGCCAGGTCAGCCAAACTGTCATCTGTCTTCATCCTTCTTGACCTATCAGCAGCATTTGACACGGTCAACAACAAGACTCTCCTGTCCATCCTTGTCTTAGTATTGGTGGCAATGGCTTGCATCCCACCTAGAAGGCCGATCATAGCAAGTGACATGGAAGGGATCCACATCTACCCCACGTAGTCTCTTCACCGTTGTCCCTCAGGGCTCGGTTCTTGGCCCTCTCTTGTTCTCCCTCTATACTAAATCTCTTGGTAAAGTCATATCCTCTCATGGTTTCTCTTACCACTGCTATGGGGATGACACTCAACTCCTCTTCTCCTTCCCTCCCTCAGACACTCATGTCTCCACTAAAATCTCTACATGTCCTGGATGACCGCTCATCAACTAAAACCCAACCCTAGTAAAATAGAACTGCTTTTCATCACAGCTGACTCATCCCCCCACCAGGACCTTGCGATCTCTCTCGACAACTCCCAGATCTGTACTTCGTTCACTGCTCGTAACCTCGGGGTTACCATGGACAATCGCCTGTCCCTTTCCTCACATATCGGTAACTTTTCTCATTCTTGTTGGTTTCTCCTGTTTAATATCATTTAACATTACAAATAACATTTTGTTCCACACAGGCTACCCAGATACTCGTTCAATCCCTTGTCAACTCCCGCCTTGACTACTGCAACTCGCTTCTAGAGGGTTTACCACTGAGCACCATTCGTCCTCTCTAACTGATTCAGAATGCAGCTGCTCGACTTGTTTTCAATCTTCCTAAGTTCTCCCGCTCTCTTCACTGGCTTCCTGTGGCTGTCTGCATCAGATTGAAAACAGTGATGCTCGCATACAAAGCCAAAAATGGTCCAGCACCATTCTACCTAAAAGATCTCATCACACCCACACTGCAGCACGCACTCCTCGATCCTCCAGCACTGCTCGACTGGTCCCACCACCCCTCAAGTCACAAGGAAGACGCACATCTAGGCTCTTCACTGTTCTGGCACCTAGTTGGTGGAACGACCAAAGCTTGCAGTAGACGGGATTTTCTACTGGTGTGGTATGACACAACCAGAGATGTGATGGCGCTGACGAGCTGGGTGTTCGGGTCTAGTGGCGCTGGGGAAATTGTAACTGGCTTGAACAGGTCTTGCATGTCAGCAATGGTCTTTCCTTCATGGGCTGAGAATGCCCTTAACCTTGCCTGAAAATTTTCATTCTATGTGGGTATCTGCATGAGTGATACTTCAACAGCAACACTGACCACCCAAGGAGCCACATCACCTCTAACACCTGTACGAAATAACAGTTCAAATGAATATGTGTTTCCACAGATGTTTAGGGAAATTATTGATTAATTATAGATTAATTAAACAGTAATTAATTATGAGATATTATGCTTGAGTAGTTTTTCCAATATCAAAGTCTATTATTGGAGTCCCAATTTGTCAATTGCTGGACGATTTAGGTCCAGAATACGAATGCAATTCACTCATACAGTATCGCTGGTTAGTCTGAAATAGACCGTTTATCCCGCAAACAGTTTTCTAGCGACTCTGCTCTTGGCCGTTGAGAGAGTCTCGCAATACTTGAAGGCGAGATTGAGACTTAAAAAGCTTAGTAGCAGTTTCGCACCAGTAAAGTAACCTATTGTGAGCACTTCAAGGAGAGGGAGATTTAAAAGGTGAACAAGCATGCGTTTATTTCTAATCCTACAAGTAATCCAGGACAGACATTACACATAACATGATGGGAAATAAAGGCAATGATCACATTTAATTGTATATCCTTAAAGGAAATGCTGTTCTGCAAAGCAAGCCTAGGACTTAAACTGACAACCAAAACTGCAAAACATATTAAGTTGCATATTTCATACTTTCCTACAGCCCATAGTTTCAGCCTAAGTCAAAATAGGCTAAACCCTGGCACGGTGGAGTCCATCCTCTTTTTCCACAGTGCTTCCAAACAGCTATCATAAATGCAGTCGGCGTATATTTTTCAGCTTTTGAGTTTTCAATTTGTAGGATAAGCTACTAGTTTGGTGAAATATCACGTTTAAGTATGCTCTGCTCAACTTCATTTTAGACAAAAGAAACAACCTAAGTTCTACTAAGTTCATTCAAATCTGATAAAGTTCTCAGATCCGATGTTACAGTTTTGACAACTAGTGTGTTTTGCATACATGCGCACTTGTGTGTGTTTGTGTGTGTGCAAGAGAGATGTCTTTCGTGCAATTTTCCTCAACCCTTCAACTAATAACGACGTAAAAATTGACCTTTTACTTTCTTTGTTGTTGTTTGGTACACAGTTAATCTTGCATAAAATTGTGTCATCATCTTCAATGCGAATCTAGCACAACTCTATATCATCTATGGGTTACAGTGTCACAAATGACACTTCATTGGTAGGTTCCATGCAATACAGGCTCACGGGTGTTTTTTTTCTTTTTCCTCGGGTCGGGTCGGGTTTTGGGTCATTATCCACACGTATTTTTGCGGGATAGATGAGGCAGTTTGGATCTCCTGACGGGTCGGTTTGGGGCGGGTGTTAAAAACAGCCGACCCGCGCAACATTAGTAACTAGTGTATGCCTATCTATATATATAATTTTCCAGGTAGGTAAGGTGTAATGGGACCTTTATAAGAGTAATACATAACCATTATGATTGTCTAAAGACACATACACATCAAACCTGTTTAAATACTGATGCTGAATAATAATGAAAACAAACATAGATGCAGATACACGTACAGTATATGGCATGTACTGGGGAATTTTGGAACGGCTCTTTGATCTAATTCACAGATTATGAGTGAGTGGTTCGTTCAGGAAACTGCAGGACTCCTGCAGTTATCTGTCTTCCCCGCAGCATGCTGAGTTCGTAAATTATCAGGACCTTCTTCTTGGACCTCTGCATCCGAGAGTCATAAAACTTGGAATGCTGGTCTTCCCGGTGTTCTGGGGAGTCTCGAGTGTGTGGGCGCACTGGACGCGATGGAAATTTCATGAAGAACGCTTTCCTGCACTGTCAAAGCTTGCGTGGTTCATTCTGAGTGTACCTGCGTCCAGTGCGCCATTGGGCCATTGGTGAGGGCATTTAGTGTCTGAAGGTGCATTTTAGAGGAAAGACGCACTAGCCAGAGACCAGAGAGTCTCTCAGAAATATACTCTTCCTACACAGCAATTTTAAGTAAGACAGATTTCTCAGATTCATTTATTTTGTGTTATTTATTTGTGTTTTTTCTGAGCCATTGTATTAAGTTGTGAATGTATGTATGAATGTATTTCTTTGAAATAGGGTTCTCTTGTATTTTTAAGCTGCTCGTTTGTTTATAATGTGTTATTTAAACATGTTGTATAGATTTGGTTATTGTTTTTTTTTTTTAACTGCAGATATTTGCACACCTGATTAGTTTTTAGGCTCAGTTTACATTTATTTGCGATTCAAGGTTGAGAGAAATTCCAACCCGAACTAAATGAATGATATTGTCAGGGATCCGGCGACAGGTAGCCTTCCAGGTAGTCTTCAGGTCCTGCAGCATCTCCTCCGTGGCATTAGCAGGGTCAGGAACTTACGAGGGGGCGAGGGTTACAGATCCTGAAGCGAGTGGGGTTGTTGAGCCTGGGGATCGTCGGGTGGAGTCGGTCTTTCTGTCAGGGATCCGGCGACGGCGGGGCATAGTGCAGGCAGAATTCACGGGGGGAATAAGGTGACGACCCACTGGTGGCTCCGGAACAAAAAATGGGTTTATTGGGAAGTAACGAAAAAATTAGGGAAAACTACAAAAGAAAATAGACCACGCAAGGTCACATAAAAAAAAAAGAAAGAATACCAGGGCTTAAAGTATTCCGGCACCGTGCCGGATCTCCGGCGTGCGGCCGTGAGGGAAATAATATTTTAGAGCCTGCGCATGCGGTTTAATATTTTCGAACCAATTTATTTCACCTACCAATCATATGAGAGGAACGCAGCTTTAACTAACGTTACAAGCCTATCAGAAGCAGAGAA
>JAODKN010016475.1:0-10635 GCA_026774425.1 Petrocephalus zakoni
CTGCACCAGGTTAATATTAACCATTCATGGAGAAAAAGGAAAAACAAAATGTATATAATAGAACAGCAGTAACGCACTTATTAAGTAACCACTCGTGGCTAGGTTGCTAACGTGTACAAACCGCCGTTCGCCAAATACATCGCAAGCACAACGGAAAAAGGAAAAAAAAAGATAACTTACTGGGGTAAATTAAATATTGACCATCAGTTTACTGACCATTGGAAAAAAAAAACCTTTACTGACACAGGGCTGTCCTAAGGAATCCACGCCGAGGGCGTGCTCTTGTCACTCCCTAACAGCTAGCTCCTCCAGCGTCACTCTCCGTCCACCTTCCTCGCACGGGCGCTCGAACACCATCCGAGTCAAGGCACCAGATGTAACCGGTCAGACCCTGCCTGCACTCTGTGTTGTGTTGATGCTTGTGTGCTGGGTGCAGGAGAAAGGCTGTCGTTCCAAATATTTACTGAGCTGATGGACAGTTAGAAAAGGGGGTAAATCTCCCTCACGCTCAGGCCCTGTCACTCGCTCTCTGCACAAAATCTCTTCCCAGGTGCACAGCACAGAAAGGCCGCGCTAACGGCAGCACTGATGCACACAAATTATGGAGACTTAACATAAAGGGGAAATAATATAATATGAATTAAATAAACTAAACCTTACCTGTTGGACAGTTAGAAAAGGGGGTATTAACAGGGCGGCTAAACCGAACAACACAATTGTCACAATCAGCCTCGCCCTACGTGTCTGGCTCCTGGTGTTTCCCTCAGGCGGGGCTTAATTAGCCTCACCTGTTCCTCGTTGTACTTGCCTGATGTGTCAATCCTCTTGTTTGCCTAGTACACCAGCCTGGTGTTTCCTCCCTGATGTCCTGCCCTATTTAGTCAGTCTGCGTCCTGTTCCCCTTGTCGGTTATTGTTTGAGCTGTGTTGCTGTTACCTGTGGCTTGCTTCCTTTTGTTTTTTCCCATTCCGGCAATAAACGCCCCTTCGAGGGGTAGAAACCCGCAGCCTGTATTATGGGTGGTTCCTCCCGCTGCAATCGCCACAACAATATCACAGCAAATCTATTCCGATCACTTAGCAAGTAGCCTTATAGGTATCCATTAGCATTTTACATACAGCTACAAAACAATACATTGGCAAAGAAAATAATCGACCACACATCAACAAATGTTCACATTCATATCCTGACTTTTTTTCCTTCATAATAATCCCTATATCAAAATTTTCCTTAACATTTAAACAAAACAGGTAAAGTGACCTACCAGGATATCCAAAAGAAAGTGCTTGTATCAAAACCTCTCTATCCACTGACTCCCTCAACTCTATACTTGGAAAAAAATAAATAAACGAAGTGCTCTAAATGTTAATATCTACTCAACATATATATTTTTCTTTATTCTCCAGCTAAGCTGCCCTCCGCTCTTCTTTCCGCTCTCTTTAACCGCCTTCCTCTGCCTAGAAAACCCGCCGGAAAAAAAAAAACCATACTCCCATTCGGCACTCAGGAATGTCTTAAAGGGACAGCCACCCACTTCAGTATACACGCACTTATTGTAAGGTTCATGTCCCCATCTTTTAAGCTTAACAACATATTAGGATTACGCTCTACAATAGCTTAAAGGATCTATTGTAGCTTCATAGACCTGGGCTAAAATGACTTCCTTGCAATCCAGAGAGAACAAGGTGGAGGAAGAGTTAGATGGACAGGAAGCTCTGGAGAAGAGGTAAGATGTGCACAAAGAAGAAGACAACCAAATTTGTCCAGTGAAATTCGTGCTACACTTGTGGACCATGTAATAAACACCACAGACTGAGGCTGGATGGAGAGTACAGCCTAACCTAAACAGGCACATGGTGGCATCAGTAGTTCAGACATTTCATCAAGAGCACAGGTGGGAAACGTATTTTCTGTCACAATCGCTTTGGTCACAAAAACGTCTCTGTTTCACTGAGTTTTGATCCATGTAAATCACCATTTATGAGATTTCTCAATAAGACGTATTTAAAGGCACAATTTGAAACATCTCTCCAGCTGGCACTATGAATGAAGCCATCATTATTTGATGTGTCAGTATTTGCTGCTTTATTTTCCAGGAGGAACGACAGGAAACTACCCACAATGCAGTATTGTGCCTGAAAGCCCTTGGCGGTGCTGGGTCCCTCTTCTCAGGACAGGAGGCCAGCCGTGGGCGAGCAGACAAGCGAGCAGGCCGTGAGCAGGTAGGTGTTGACAGGGAGCAGACAGACGAATAGGCACATGCCGTCTGGGCGACGATCGCAGGCAGGATGGAAGCCGGGAGCCAGCGTACGACTGTGGGAAGCCGGCGAGCGAATCGCCGGGCGGAGCAGCTTACTCTGGAGCAGAGGGCTGTGCAGTTTCCCTGAGCCGACTGAGGTTATTTCTCAAAAGTTGTATTGCACCGAATAAGTATGAAAAAGTAAATAGTAAACCAACCACACACTCTGATGTAAACAATCTCAAAGTGCAAAGTGAAGACTTTAATAACTGAAGCTTCATTAAGGCAACTTGCACTAACATTGACCTTGCTTCAAGCCAAAGTATATACATAATATTAAAACAAATATATAATAAAAATAATCCCCTCTATTATAACAATAGTAATAGTTAGGGATAATGGTCCCAAATAATGATAGTCCCTAGAGCAAACGCATGACATCTGACAATGTCAATCGCGATCAACCAATATATCGCAAAAGTAGTGCGGGTAGATCGCGTGACATTCAAAAAATTATTTAGATGTTAGTCCCATCTAACCCCAGCTTCAATTGCGGAACCTTCACAGTCTAACCTGCCCATTCTTCCAGCTCCACACCTGATACTAGTAATTAAGCAATAGCTACAGCTGTGCGCCCTAAGCATGCGTTTAAGCAGTGCAGTGATAGCTACAGCTGGGCGCACTAAGCATACATTTTGGCAGTGCAGTAATAGCTACAGCTGTGCACCCTAAGCATGTGTTTCGGCAGTGCAGTGATAGCTACAGCTGTGCACCCTAAGCATGTGTTTCGGCAGTGCAGCGATAGCTACAGCTGGGTGCCCTAAGCTTGCGCTTTGGCAGTGCAGTGATAGCTACAGCTGTGCGCCCTAAGCATGCGTTGCAGCAGTGCAGTGATAGCTACAGCTGTGCCCCCTAAGCATGCATTTTGGCAGTGCAGTGATAGCTACAGCTGTGTGCCCTAAGCATGCGTTTCGGCGGTGGAGTGATAGCTACAGCTGTGCACCCTAAGCATGCACTTCAGCAGTGCAGTGATAGCTACAGCTGTGTGCCCTAAGCATGCATTTTGGTGGTGCAGTGATAGCTACAGCTGTGCGCCCTAAGTATGCATTACGGCGGTGCAGCAGTGAAAAAGGTCCGATGTCAAACAGTGTTCTGCTGCGCTACGTCCAAACATCGTTTAAGCTATTCACCGGTTTTGTGGTATATAAAAAATTAATATCATAACAAAAATAAACACCGGTTTTCAGTATGAACCGGTATACCGCCCAGCACTAGTAACAGGTAATCCAAGTACCAACACTGTTACTGTTACTGACAATAAAATGCGGCGCGTTACTATAATTAAACTCATTGAAGCTGTTGTCATCCAGCCAGGATCTCTCAGCCACAAGTATTTATTTCTTTTCTTCAGCGAGGGGGGGAAAGGAGAGGCTGAGATAACCACATAAGTGATGATAATTGGCTAAGGAAGAGTAACATTTTAGGGTGAGCCAATCAAAGGCAAAAGTTGGATGGGTGTTCACACACAAACACTCAGTCAAACACAGAAACGACCAAGAGACACACAGCAATGGCGAGCCCGCAGACATCAAAAGTAGCATTTTTTAAACTGCAAATACAGACATTACGTTTCCCTCACTGAGATAAAATGTTCTTTATCAATAATTTATACTATCAAGTGTCCATTTTGTTCATTCAACATATTTCATATTCAGTTTTATTATGAATAATTGAAAATACAGTTGAATTTAAAGTTCCATTAAATGGGGGGGTCCAAATTCTTTGACATATTTGAACATTAAAAAAAATGCTAGGCAATAATTACTTTCCCTGGTAACTAGTTACTTTTATAATGCTGTGACTCAGTTACTTTTTGATCTGTCTGTCAGAATGATCAGCTCAGCAGCTGAACTGCCCCAGGGGTCTCTCCCTCAGAACACTGGGTGCAGTTGCAGGGAGCTCAGCTCACTTCCAAACTGACAGCGTTGCACAGAAATTAGCTATGGTTTGTCAAAAATGTTGCTAGATTTGACACTAGGCACTTTTTGAAAAAAAAAAAAAAAAGTCACTAAAGGGGTCTGAAAAGTCACTAGACCTAGCAACAAAGTCATGTGATGAACTGGTGTGGGTGCGATTCAGGGATGGATAAGGCACTCAAGGCGCTTTGTCCCTCCATGTCTGGCAAGGGAAGATATTGTCTGTGATGTGGACGAGGCGTTGTGGCCAGATCCAGCTGTGTGCCAAGATGCTGCCTAATTATTTTTAATCTGAATGAATAATTTCAATCTAATGAATAATATTTAAATCATCAGAAAATACAAGGAATACCTATCCTGGGAGCTTGAAATGGTAATTTACAACAGATGGTAAGTTACATCCTAAGTTAATCTTTGGGGGGCAGCCTCACACTAATACTGCTCATATGCTGTCCCTCTCACTCAAAATGTACATCTTCATGAAACAAAGATAAAATACCAGAAGCAGCATGACGTTCCTTATGCATTTTTTCAGCCGTACTATATTTCAGAAAAAACAGTCAGATTTTACTGAACAAGGTTCTCCTCCCCTCTTCTGTGTAGGACAGTACAGTGTGTATCTTGCTTTACACAAGAATCTTGTCACAAAATGGGAGCCTGTAAATTTTCCTTGGCTAAATTGACAAACTGCATCTTAACAGCAATCCTCAAGGTCTCCCTGTAAGCATGGCACGTTGACCAGACCTATCAGCTCAGGCAAACACCTAAACCTCAACATACATCACTGACCATAAGGTATCTATGCAAAACAATTACTTTATTGCTGGTCATTTTGTAAATGTACCAAAAATTGGACAGCAGATACATATATGATCTGCAAATATACTTCCGTAGATTACAGAGGGAACATAGAGGCAGCGTCATGCATAAAAATTCAGATTCAGATCAGCCAGAGAGGAGCCTTACTATAGTGGTTTCGTCAGCGAACTTAACAATGGTGTTACTGTGGTGAGCAGGAATGCAGTCGTGGGTGTAGAGGGTATAGAGCAAGGCGCTGAGCACACAGCCCTGGGGGGAGCCGGTGCTGAGGCTGATGGGTGTGGAGAAGTGGGGACCCACTCTAACCCTCTGTATGTGGCCGCTGAGGAAGTCCTTGATCCGAAGGCAGGGTGAATGTGGAAGTCCTATGTCCAACAGTTTGGACACCAGTCTGCGAGGGAGGATGGTATTGAAAGTAGAGCTAAAGTCTATGAAGAGCATTCGTACATAGCTCCCCTGCTGCTCTAGGTGGGTCTGTTTCTTGGCCAGAGGCACAATGACGGAGGATTTCAGGCAGGGTGGCATGGTAGACTGGGACAGAGACTGGCTGAATATCTTGGTGAAGACCCCAGCCAGTTGGTCTGCACAGTCCTTCAGCAAGCATCCTCAGATTCCGTCAGGTCCAGCTTCCTTCTGTGGGTTTACAGTCCGCAGAATGTGCCTCACCTTGTGCTCCTCCACTGTGTGTATGGGGTTGTTGTGGGTTCCTTGATGAGGTCCAGCTGCCTCTGGTGGTTTTACCGGGCAAAGTAATGGTTTAGTTCCTCTGCCAGTAATAAGTTACCTTCCACAGTAGTTGGTGATATGCTGGACACCCATCCACACCTGCCTGCTGTTGTTGCCATCTAGATGTTCCTCAATCTTCCTCCTGTAATCTGACTTGGCTTCTCGAATGTCCCTCTTCAGGTTGGCATGGGCTGCACTGTAGAGAGCCTCATCACCAGATCTGAACTTGGTGTTCCTCTCCTTCAGCAGTCTATTGACCTCTCTGGTCTGAATTCTGATTGGGGTAGACTCGTATGCGTTTATCCACTGTGACAATGTCTATGCAGTTCTTAATGTAACACAACACACTGTCACTAAACACTTCTAAGTCTGGGTGTTCAAAAATGTCCCAGTTGGTCCTACTAAAAGAGCCCTGCAACTGCTGTGAGGCTCCATCTGGCCAGGTTTTAACTTTCTTGGTGCTGTTTGGAACGGTTTTCTTTTGTGAGATGTATACCGGGATTAAAAACAGTGACGTGTGGTCAGAGTGGCCCAGGTGTGGTAGTGGTTTGACCCTGTATCCCTATTTGATGTTCGTGTAGACTTTATCCAATGTTTTAGCTCCTCTGGTGGCACATTTAATGTACTGATGGAACTGATGGAACAGATTTTAAATGCACATGGTTAAAGTCCCTAGCAATGATGTGCATGGCATTAGGGTGCGTGGTCATCTGATTGCTACAGTAATACTGCGATGTAAAAGTCGGATTGACTACCGCAAACTCTCTGGGGAGATATATACGTCTGCATCTGACAGTCACATACGCCAAGCTCGGGGAGCAGTGACTGTCTGCAGTCGCTGTGTTTGTATACAGTTATTATTTACGTACACACACAGCCCCCCGCCTCTGCTCTTACCGGAGTCTCCAATCCTATCATGGCACTGTACCGTGTAACCTGTTAGCTGAATAGCAGAGTCCGGTATCAATGGGTGAAGCCAGGATTCTGTGATCAACAGGACGCAACTGTTCTTGGCAATGTTATTTGTTGCCACCTGTAGCCTCATTTTGTCAAGTTTGTTGAAGAGGGATCTGGCATTGGTGAGAAAAACACTGGGGAGCGGTGGTTTAACAGGCTGCCTCACTAGCGCACCGACCCTGCAGCCCTCCTCGCTACATTATGATTTTCACTCCAGAGGTAATGTAGTCCCTCTTGGACGGTCCCCTGGGGAGGTGTTTCAGGTATGTCCGGCTGGGAGGAAGCCCCAGGGCAGACCCAGGACATACTGGAGAGATTATATCTTTCCGTTGGCCTGGCAACACCTTGGTATCCCCCAAGGAGGGCAGTAGGTGGCTGGTGAGAGGGAGGTCTGGGTATCCCTGCTTAGACTGCTGCCCCCGTGACCCAACCCCAGATAAGCAGCAGACAATTGATGGATGGCTGGATGGATGGGGTTTTAATGTTAAGTGTGATAGATCATAATTAATAACAGAAAACGTAATCGATTCACAGCCCTATTTATCACCATTACAATGACTAACGCCAGTCTCATTTAACAAAGTTAGAAATTTAAAGCACACACGCAGAAGCAGTGCTCATAATAGCTAGGTTTGAGATAAATATTTTCACATCATGGTTTTTAACTGTTCACACTCATTAGTAAATTGAAATTGAAATGAAAGCCATCTCCTTACTTTTATGGCCGGAAAATCAAGCTCATAAACATTGGTGCCATGGTTGCAGAAGGATTGCACATTACACTTACTATTGTTCTTACCAGTTGCCATGATGTATGTGTAGTGCATAGTCAATTAATTTTAAGATCTATAAACAGGTATGGCTAGCTTGAAAAATGATTATATGTCTGAAATTTACTGTGACTCTATCAAACTCTATCTATTAAACTCAAGACGTAGCTTATTATTATTAATAATAATAATAACGCATTAATAACATTACTGGTATATTTTACAGGCAAATTAAAGATTAAGATTAAAAATTGTGATGGTCATTTTAAGAATACATATCAAATTAGAAAACATTTTATAACAAATCTAACTCATAAGACTGGGTGCCTTCGACATAGGCTTAGGTCAGGCCGCAGCTGATGTGAGCTCGGGTGGAGAAAAAACTGACTGGCGTCAAGTCGGACAACTTTCATTGCTCATAGTGATCTGACTGCAGTGGTCGAGTTCGCGATGTTGGCGTTATTCTTGGCAGACGAAATAGACATTGTGGAAATTCCAGTGTTCTTGCATGGAGAATACGGCAAACAGAAACCTAACCTAGTCTAGGCATTTATTGCAAACACAGGCATTAAAAACTTACACAATATAATTGGGAAGAAAAAGCTGCCTGTCTTGTCTGGCTATTGGTAAACTTGTGCTTTACGTACTCCAGTCAATTTGTGTAAGTACTACTCATAAATAATGTGCATGTCAGAGATTTTTTATGTAAGTGAAATTTAGACATTTATACGGAAGTCTGTAGAGGACATGCATCGACATTTTTTTCTTTTCACTATCGTGATCTCGACATGACCAAAGTCATTTTCACAAGATCACGATTGATGTCGGCTTACCAGGCAAATGGTAAGAGATGTACAGGTAACCCTGGATCCCGCTGGAGTGCAGGAGAGGAGAGGAAGAAGATTGCAGAGATGACATTACAGTGTGCCTGGCCCTTACTACTTATTGTTTGCATTGTAAAGCGTCATTAAGTGTGAGAAAGGCGGCATATTAATAAAAAACATTATTATTCGTATTATTATTGCATATGGATTCTTACAATAAATTGCAGCCCAACCACATAGCTGTTAACGGATGCATTGATGGATTTTCGAGGTACATTATCTGGATGCAAGCTTACTTCACCTACAATAATCCACGTGTAATTGCCTGGTTTATTATTTCTAATTTTGCCGAATTCATTCCGATTTTGGTACAGAAAACGTTCATGTGAACAGGTGATATAGACTAATAATGTGCCAGATAATGTGCCTTGAGAATCCATAAATGTCTTCACTAGTAGCATGGACAGACATACTGTTATTTCCTTCCTTAAAATCCGATGCGTTTGTCCATGAGGATAATACGTCGCGAGATCACAGGAAAGTGACTTTGGTTATGCCGAGATCACGAGAAAAATAAGTTGTGATCTCGAGATAACGAAAAGGGAAAAAAAAGTTGATGCATGTCCTCTACAGACTTCCGTACATTTACCTGTAAAATGTTTTTATTTTAAATAAGATACAAATATATACAAAATATGACATTGAGATGCAACAAATCACAACACAACTCAAGCTTCTTTTTCAGTGACTTAATTAGTATATTGTGAAATCCCCCAAAGCTGTTATGCCATGGGGCAAAATCATAAGGAGTAAAGGCAGGCATGCCCAAGTTGTCCTCTGCCTGGCAGGTGTCTTGCTAATAATGTCGGCTCATCTCTACATGCAAAGCTCATTCTCGCCTTTTGATTCGACAAAATGCAATAGGAGTTATTAGAGAATTCCTGTGTGGTCTAACATTATGTGAAACCTGGTTTGGGAATTAGCTGGTGCCAAGACATACAGATACTGATATTTTATAATATGATGCCCTTGATGGCTGTTGAATATGCTTTTATGCTCTTAATTGACTTTGCATTGATTCAACTTTTGCCTGAAAGAATCATACTTAATTTGTTCCTCCGTCCATCTTTTAACAGTTCAAGTACAGGGTCACAGAGGGGCCTGGAGCCTATCCAAGGCTGCACAGAGCATAAGGCAGAGAACACTCTGGATGCCAGTCCAGTATAGGGCACCAGGGGCAAAGGTAAAAATTATGGCCCCCCTGACAAAATGTTACTTTTCGCCCCAACCCCTACACATTATATAAATTTTACATTTTCAAGTGCTGCCCCCCCCCCCCCGAATCTACCAGGATACCCATGTCCCCGTTGCAGTTCTGTAGGACACAAACACAGCTCTTCACCTAACTGAATATTCCTTTTTTGGAAAATGTGAAGAAACCCGTGAAACACAGAACAGTGATAATTTGTTCATTGGGTAATAAAACTGCATGATTAATTATTTTTGAATGATGATTTAAATTGATGTTTAGTGTTTCGTGCATTTGGAAATGAGTTGTTTGTTAAAAACCAGAAGTGTGGTCTACCTGTTCTGTTCTGGAAATAAAAGATGTCCCTCCCATCCGATCCTCCTGTATGTTTCCCAGCTGTTTCTAGTCCACATCTCATTAGTAGTGTATTACAGTGCCCAAAAGTGACAAGATTTATCTACAGACCAGATTTAATAATTAATTATAAACGCATTACGGGCAGTACTTTGGGACCTAAAAGCGGTGATGAAATCCCATGTCCTCCATTATGGAAAATGTCTGATTGTCCAATGCAGTCATCTCCATAATCTCAGAATTTCTGATGCTGCTAACTTTATAATATTGATAAATATTTATCTATTTATTAACTTTATTCATATTGATAAAGTTCAAATATCAGCCAGCAGTATAGGCAAAGATCGATACATTGAACTAATATCATTATCTTGATTTTTAACAAATAGCAGCTGATACCAAAATGTTAACTGTCTCACATAATCTATGCCGCATCTCTACATATTGTTTGCGCCATATTAAAAAAGATATTATGCAATATAATAATAAAATAGCCAGCTGTAAAACAGAAGGTGAATACTTCTATAAAGAGGGTTACACATGACCACAATGAACAGAAGCATAGCCTCCAGAGGCTGGTGTTTTGTATCTTATCGCTGGTTCTGCCTGTGCAGAACTTACATAAGTACAACTATACAAACTATAGAACTATACAAACGAGAGGAGGCCATTTGGCCCATCAAGCTCGCTTGGGGAGAACTTACCTAATAGCTCAGAGTTG
>JAODKN010016477.1:0-10622 GCA_026774425.1 Petrocephalus zakoni
AATACACAGTGTACGGATGGGTAAATGCAGAGTATGATTGGGCAAATACACAGTGTACGGATGGGTAAATGCAGAGTATGATTGGGCAAATACACAGTGTACGGATGGGTAAATGCAGAGTATGAATGGGCGAATACACAGTGTACGGATGGGTAAATGCAGAGTATGATTGGGCAAATACACAGTGTACGGATGGGTAAATGCAGAGTATGATTGGGCAAATACACAGTGTACGGATGGGTAAATGCAGAGTATGAATGGGCAAATACACAGTGTACGGATGGGTAAATGCAGAGTATGATTGAGCAAATACACAGTGTACGGATGGGTAAATGCAGAGTATGAATGGGCGAATACATAGTGTACGGATGGGTAAACACACAACATCGATGAATTTGTTTTTGATCAAGAGACTAATAGCACTATATCAAAGCCATATCATAGCTATACTGTATGGGACACACATCCATCCATCCATCCATGTATAAATCTTCCGTACTTCCTATATAAAACAGGGTGGCATCCCGAGAGCCCTAGCGTGCAGTCTGGAATGCTCCGATATTCCAATAAGCAGCAGTAAGTCCTGGCATCCTCTCCAAGAGCCCCTGCAGATTGTTGTGTCTGAACTGCCCACACTTCCGCCTGAAGCTAGCATTACCTTGGAAAGCACACCTTAAGCCGCCCGTTTGGCGAAAACAGGGCATCGGGGGGCATTTGCTCTGTTTTGGGGACAGTTTCCAGCCAGGTGATGCTCTCAGAGGGAAAGGCATCGTCGGGAGCTGCCGAGGGAGAAATGCAGTGACTTGTTGACTGGCTCCGCCCCATCCGCCTCCATGGGGGCAGAGCATCCAGAGTGCCCCCCTCCAATGCTGACAATGAGCCCGCAAAGCGGGAAGTAAGACACGGAGACCGGAGTTGAGCACGAGCCGCCACTTCAAAAAGAGGGCCACACCTGCCTGGGCCATTTCCACCTATAAGCCACTCCATCCTGTTCCCCAGACGGGTGCGAAGGGCTGTGCTCACTATCGCCACCTGCTGGCAAAGTCGCAAAGGAGGTGTAAGGCCCAGAAAGTAACGCAGCACGTGGATCGGGGAGAACAAAGAAGGAAGAGAGGAATGGGGGGGGCGGAGGAGGGCCAAGCTGGGTACCTTGTGGAGTCGCACTCACCATGCCTGCATTCACCCTTACCCAAAATTCTCCGAAAGAGTCCAAGAGCTCATGACAGTTCTGGTAGATAGAGTCTTTCCTGGGCACCTGGATCAGAGTCGTTATTCAGCTTCGCTCTACTGGGAATGATGGCACAGTGGATTATCAAAACAGGCCTCACCCACAAGCGGGGGTCAAGTTAACCCCACGTGTTGGCAGCAGGGAGGGAGGGAAACTCAGTGAATGCCCCCAAAATAACCCACAATAATCCTGCCCTGTCCAGCCTCCCCTTCATCTGTGGGTTAGCATCAGAGAAGTCCAGCAAGCCAGCAATCCTACAGGAAAAAGGAAGGGAAAAGGGAAACGTACTCACAGGGCTCACACACATACGTAACTGCTGTCTATTCCAGTAACTGTTCGTTTGTTTACATGTGTGTATTCCTGTAACTGTCTGCATTTTATGCAGGAAGAAGGGAAAAGGGAAACGTCAAGACACCGCCTGCGGGAGTCGTACTGACAGCGCTCACATACATACGTAACTGCTGTCTATACCAGTAACTGTTCATATGTTCACATGTGTGTATTCCTGTAACTGTCTGCATTTTATGCATTTTGTGAACTCGTTTTTTTTTTCTTTTTTTAACTAAAAGTGAGAAAACCTTTGCTTTGAAATGACCTGCCTTCTGATTCTGAGTCTCTGGTGGTTTGGGGTTATGGATCTTTAGGCATATTTAAGCACGAGTCGGTGGGAAGTCCCCATTGAGACACACAAAAGCGTCACTATGTGTGTGACACTTTCACCTGCGTCTCTCTCTCTCTGTCTCTCTACCCCAGTCTGTTTCTCTGTCTGTCTGTCTTTCTGTCTGTTTGCCTGTCTCTCTCTGTCTGTCTGACTCTTTGCTGTTAGTGCTGCTAGTGACACTGTGCCATATCCCAGCAGCCCTGAAGTAGCTCTTCCGATTAAGGTCACCGCCAGCAGCACTCAGACAGATGTTCCTCCCCGCATTCCTTTGTCCCCCCCTGCCAGCAACACCCTGTTGAGCCTATCAGCTGAGCTCACCCTGCTTCCCCTGGGGAATGCGCCTTTGAGAATGACATGAGGCCACGCAGCCATCGCCACAGTGATCACAGATCAAGCGATTGCGCTTTTACAGCAAACTCAAAAACATGAGCATGTGAGCTCGAGCTTTTTGGTTTTGCTTTGCAAAAATGATCGCAATGAGCTCAACGCTGCTGCTCACATGCGATCACGTACACGTACACACACACACACACGCACGAGGACACACAGCTGTAGGGTGCTCTAACGCACAGCATGGGGCATGGACCCCATGGCCACAGCGCCCAATCGTGTAACTAAATGAACTGGGCAGTTTCGGCTGTGGGATTGGGCTGTGTGCAGACATGCACACCCTGTCACACACTGTCACACCCTGTCACCACTCTCCGGGCTTCGGTCTCAGGGTTATGGTGCGAGGATGAGCAGGCTGACCACGTTCATTCAGCCATATTTACCAATGACCTGGGGCAGACTAACGCTTTAGCAATGGCCTAGCCCCCCCCCCCCACTTTGGGAAAACAGAAACAGACCACCAGCACCCCCACTCCCCAATCAGTACCCCAGCTGGTAAGTTTTGCCACCCCCCGCAAGCTGATTAGCAGATTATTGCCATTGCATTGCTTTTAATTCACTCTCCTGTTTCTATCAGTCTAAGGATCCCAAGTACATTGAACCCGCTCTGGGTTCTGACATCACTATATATGTGCAGCTCTGGTCCGAATGCCCAGGAGCCCCAGAAGTTTTCTTCGCTCAGTACCGCTGTTTCGGAGAATGCTGCGCTAAAATGTGGCATTCACAGAATACACAGATATGAAGTACACAGCCAAAAAAATTAGACGTTTCTGACCGATATTTAGAGAAAAAGTAATGATGTTGCCCAAAATTAATTGAATCTCCAGGGATTCCAATCAAACAAAATGCAATACTTGTATTTTCTAGAATATATCGCAGGCTATCCTGTAGCTGATCAGCTGTCCCATCCATCCACGGCCCAGTCCTTCCAGTAACACCGTGCTGAGCACAGACATCCCAGCCATCGCGCCCCGACGCTTCTAATAAAGCCTCTATGCAGCCTACGATTCTGCTCTGCGAGTATCTCACAGCGTCTGCTTCAGATCATATACGATACGGCACTCACACGGCACCTCCTCCTTCACCCCCCGAAATCCGGGAAGGTAAACTGCTTCCAGCATTCTGAGCTTGGCCGATGCGTCATCACGCAGTGACTAATGGAGAACTGCTTTCTCTGGTACGCAACTGTCCAAGACATTTCTCACTTCTCCTATGGTATTATTGCCTTTTAGGTGAACTTCCTTCCCACTAGATCTGTGTACAACAACTTATTTTCAGACTGACTCCGGGACACATAATAACAACACCATGGCACGATATGACATGGCAGTGCTCATACACAAACAAACAAAAGCTTGTCTTCAAATGACACGATTCATGTCTTCCTCAGAGCCCGAATCAACCGCTCAGATTCATATCTAGCAAACTGTGGTGGCCAGAAAACTGAAACCAACTTGTGTACTAGACTGTACGTATTTAAGTTTATTTCTTATTCTCACAGATTTCTGCCTCAGTTGCCATTTTTATATACCTCTGGGTGAGACAACAGAATCAGAACTAGTATTACGTGTGTCATGTGTCACTGCAATCCCGGAAAGTAAGAAAGAGCCCGTACGAAGAACTCTTTGCCGTGAACAGATACAATTAGCCGTGAGGGGCGTGGGAAGGGCCCAGGAGCCGCGGAGCAGCTGAAAGACGGAATTACCCATTCCGATTTCGCAAGACGGGAAGCTCGGCGCTGCCAGGCATTATATAACACATGCGTGCTGATACTTACCGTATTGACTGATTGTTTAATCTTCCCAGGCATAAGAGGGAGGGAGGGAGAGAGACTTGGAAAATGCTTTATTTACACAATAGTACAGCACTTCCGTCACAAATAAAGCAACTTAAAGAAAATTAAAGAAAAGGAACAAAAAAGACCCCCAAAAAAACATATAAAACGGGGGGGGGCACAAACAAACACAAGCCCCATTCCGGCCCCAATTTCACAGGACACCCCCCCACCCGTCCCATACAGATAAGAATTCCTGCAGGTCCTGCAGAGAGAGAGAGAGATACCTACCATATTTTGAATGAATAAAAACTGTTTGTTTTCCCCTTGCAGCTCATCCCCACTACACCCGGCCGGTTAGTTAGCTCTTACGGCCGTCACTGCAGAACTTTGATGCGCGCAGTGAGCCAGTGAGCCCCCTTGCAGTGACTTCTCGGGTCTCCCAGCACGCTGGCTGTTTGCTGCCCAGTGACGCATCTGGCAGCACGAGTCCCAGGACGCATGACATTACTAACCAAGTATGTGTAACTGCAGCCCTGCATTCGGGCAGGGAAACTGCTCCATAGCTCGCCTGCCTGCCTAATCCGCAACTCCCCCATTACTGACAATCGCCCGCGGTAAGATAAGAACCGTCTTCTCCCTGGTGAAGTCAACCTTGTCTTTGGACCTGAGTTGCACCTTCGGGCGAAATCAGTCTGCATCGTTTATTTCACAATTCTCGTGAAATGATTATCGGAAGTTTACGGGGGAAACGGTAACAAAATAAAGACACTCATTTGTTTAAATCATCATGAAGCACGAATAGGTCAGACTGTCCATCCATCCATCAATTTCTGTACCCGAATGTCCCAGAGCAGGGAATAGCCCAGGATGGGGTGCCAACCCATCGCAGGACTCACACACACCATACACCCGTCAAACTGTCCGGTACAAGTTAAATACTGACTTAACATCTCCCTCGTTTAGTTATAACTAGACATACTTTAATCTATGGCCGTAGGTAGAGACATGCTTAATTCCAATTAACTGTTGTAATTAGGCAAAACGTCAGGGACACAATCTTATGTAAAATTTGTAATACGATTCTTTTTTGCGAAAAGTACGTACGGTTCTGTATGCTCTAGCGCCACCTGCTGGTCCCTGAATGGAAGACCTTCCACAGATGCAGTATCTCGTATTAGTCCTCCTTTAGGGCATCCGAATAAACTACATGTATATTTCCCATAAGTCGTATGGGTGCTTCTACGTTGGTTAATAATAATAATAACAATAATAATAATAATTCACGACAATATGCGGATAATAATAATAATAATAATAATAATTATTATTATTATTATTATTATTATCCGCATATTGTCGTGAATTATTATTATTATTGTTATTATTATTATTAACCAACGTAGAAGCACCCATACGACTTATGGGAAATATACATGTAGTTTATTCGGATGCCCTAAAGGAGGACTAATACGAGATACTGCATCTGTGGAAGGTCTTCCATTCAGGGACCAGCAGGTGGCGCTAGAGCATACAGAACCGTACGTACTTTTCGCAAAAAAGAATCGTATTACAAATTTTACATAAGATTGTGTCCCTGACGTTTTGCCTAATTACAACAGTTAATTGGAATTAAGCATGTCTCTACCTACGGCCATAGATTAAAGTATGTCTAGTTATAACTAAACGAGGGAGATGTTAAGTCAGTATTTAACTTGTACCGGACAGTTTGACGGGTGTATGGTGTGTGTGAGTCCTGCGATGGGTTGGCACCCCATCCTGGGCTATTCCCTGCTCTGGGACATTCGGGTACAGAAATTGATGGATGGATGGACAGTCTGACCTATTCGTGCTTCATGATGATTTAAACAAATGAGTGTCTTTATTTTGTTACCGTTTCCCCCGTAAACTTCCGATAATCATTTCACGAGAATTGTGAAATAAACGATGCAGACTGATTTCGCCCGAAGGTGCAACTCAGGTCCAAAGACAAGGTTGACTTCACCAGGGAGAAGACGGTTCTTATCTTACCGCGGGCGATTGTCAGTAATGGGGGAGTTGCGGATTAGGCAGGCAGGCGAGCTATGGAGCAGTTTCCCTGCCCGAATGCAGGGCTGCAGTTACACATACTTGGTTAGTAATGTCATGCGTCCTGGGACTCGTGCTGCCAGATGCGTCACTGGGCAGCAAACAGCCAGCGTGCTGGGAGACCCGAGAAGTCACTGCAAGGGGGCTCACTGGCTCACTGCGCGCATCAAAGTTCTGCAGTGACGGCCGTAAGAGCTAACTAACCGGCCGGGTGTAGTGGGGATGAGCTGCAAGGGGAAAACAAACAGTTTTTATTCATTCAAAATATGGTAGGTATCTCTCTCTCTCTCTGCAGGACCTGCAGGAATTCTTATCTGTATGGGACGGGTGGGGGGGTGTCCTGTGAAATTGGGGCCGGAATGGGGCTTGTGTTTGTTTGTGCCCCCCCCCGTTTTATATGTTTTTTTGGGGGTCTTTTTTGTTCCTTTTCTTTAATTTTCTTTAAGTTGCTTTATTTGTGACGGAAGTGCTGTACTATTGTGTAAATAAAGCATTTTCCAAGTCTCTCTCCCTCCCTCCCTCTTATGCCTGGGAAGATTAAACAATCAGTCAATACGGTAAGTATCAGCACGCATGTGTTATATAATGCCTGGCAGCGCCGAGCTTCCCGTCTTGCGAAATCGGAATGGGTAATTCCGTCTTTCAGCTGCTCCGCGGCTCCTGGGCCCTTCCCACGCCCCTCACGGCTAATTGTATCTGTTCACGGCAAAGAGTTCTTCGTACGGGCTCTTTCTTACTTTCCGGGATTGCAGTGACACATGACACACGTAATACTAGTTCTGATTCTGTTGTCTCACCCAGAGGTATATAAAAATGGCAACTGAGGCAGAAATCTGTGAGAATAAGAAATAAACTTAAATACGTACAGTCTAGTACACAAGTTGGTTTCAGTTTTCTGGCCACCACAGTTTGCTAGATATGAATCTGAGCGGTTGATTCGGGCTCTGAGGAAGACATGAATCGTGTCATTTGAAGACAAGCTTTTGTTTGTTTGTGTATGAGCACTGCCATGTCATATCGTGCCATGGTGTTGTTATTATGTGTCCCGGAGTCAGTCTGAAAATAAGTTGTTGTACACAGATCTAGTGGGAAGGAAGTTCACCTAAAAGGCAATAATACCATAGGAGAAGTGAGAAATGTCTTGGACAGTTGCGTACCAGAGAAAGCAGTTCTCCATTAGTCACTGCGTGATGACGCATCGGCCAAGCTCAGAATGCTGGAAGCAGTTTACCTTCCCGGATTTCGGGGGGTGAAGGAGGAGGTGCCGTGTGAGTGCCGTATCGTATATGATCTGAAGCAGACGCTGTGAGATACTCGCAGAGCAGAATCGTAGGCTGCATAGAGGCTTTATTAGAAGCGTCGGGGCGCGATGGCTGGGATGTCTGTGCTCAGCACGGTGTTACTGGAAGGACTGGGCCGTGGATGGATGGGACAGCTGATCAGCTACAGGATAGCCTGCGATATATTCTAGAAAATACAAGTATTGCATTTTGTTTGATTGGAATCCCTGGAGATTCAATTAATTTTGGGCAACATCATTACTTTTTCTCTAAATATCGGTCAGAAACGTCTAATTTTTTTGGCTGTGTACTTCATATCTGTGTATTCTGTGAATGCCACATTTTAGCGCAGCATTCTCCGAAACAGCGGTACTGAGCGAAGAAAACTTCTGGGGCTCCTGGGCATTCGGACCAGAGCTGCACATATATAGTGATGTCAGAACCCAGAGCGGGTTCAATGTACTTGGGATCCTTAGACTGATAGAAACAGGAGAGTGAATTAAAAGCAATGCAATGGCAATAATCTGCTAATCAGCTTGCGGGGGGTGGCAAAACTTACCAGCTGGGGTACTGATTGGGGAGTGGGGGTGCTGGTGGTCTGTTTCTGTTTTCCCAAAGTGGGGGGGGGGGGCTAGGCCATTGCTAAAGCGTTAGTCTGCCCCAGGTCATTGGTAAATATGGCTGAATGAACGTGGTCAGCCTGCTCATCCTCGCACCATAACCCTGAGACCGAAGCCCGGAGAGTGGTGACAGGGTGTGACAGTGTGTGACAGGGTGTGCATGTCTGCACACAGCCCAATCCCACAGCCGAAACTGCCCAGTTCATTTAGTTACACGATTGGGCGCTGTGGCCATGGGGTCCATGCCCCATGCTGTGCGTTAGAGCACCCTACAGCTGTGTGTCCTCGTGCGTGTGTGTGTGTGTGTACGTGTACGTGATCGCATGTGAGCAGCAGCGTTGAGCTCATTGCGATCATTTTTGCAAAGCAAAACCAAAAAGCTCGAGCTCACATGCTCATGTTTTTGAGTTTGCTGTAAAAGCGCAATCGCTTGATCTGTGATCACTGTGGCGATGGCTGCGTGGCCTCATGTCATTCTCAAAGGCGCATTCCCCAGGGGAAGCAGGGTGAGCTCAGCTGATAGGCTCAACAGGGTGTTGCTGGCAGGGGGGGACAAAGGAATGCGGGGAGGAACATCTGTCTGAGTGCTGCTGGCGGTGACCTTAATCGGAAGAGCTACTTCAGGGCTGCTGGGATATGGCACAGTGTCACTAGCAGCACTAACAGCAAAGAGTCAGACAGACAGAGAGAGACAGGCAAACAGACAGAAAGACAGACAGACAGAGAAACAGACTGGGGTAGAGAGACAGAGAGAGAGAGACGCAGGTGAAAGTGTCACACACATAGTGACGCTTTTGTGTGTCTCAATGGGGACTTCCCACCGACTCGTGCTTAAATATGCCTAAAGATCCATAACCCCAAACCACCAGAGACTCAGAATCAGAAGGCAGGTCATTTCAAAGCAAAGGTTTTCTCACTTTTAGTTAAAAAAAGAAAAAAAAAACGAGTTCACAAAATGCATAAAATGCAGACAGTTACAGGAATACACACATGTGAACATATGAACAGTTACTGGTATAGACAGCAGTTACGTATGTATGTGAGCGCTGTCAGTACGACTCCCGCAGGCGGTGTCTTGACGTTTCCCTTTTCCCTTCTTCCTGCATAAAATGCAGACAGTTACAGGAATACACACATGTAAACAAACGAACAGTTACTGGAATAGACAGCAGTTACGTATGTGTGTGAGCCCTGTGAGTACGTTTCCCTTTTCCCTTCCTTTTTCCTGTAGGATTGCTGGCTTGCTGGACTTCTCTGATGCTAACCCACAGATGAAGGGGAGGCTGGACAGGGCAGGATTATTGTGGGTTATTTTGGGGGCATTCACTGAGTTTCCCTCCCTCCCTGCTGCCAACACGTGGGGTTAACTTGACCCCCGCTTGTGGGTGAGGCCTGTTTTGATAATCCACTGTGCCATCATTCCCAGTAGAGCGAAGCTGAATAACGACTCTGATCCAGGTGCCCAGGAAAGACTCTATCTACCAGAACTGTCATGAGCTCTTGGACTCTTTCGGAGAATTTTGGGTAAGGGTGAATGCAGGCATGGTGAGTGCGACTCCACAAGGTACCCAGCTTGGCCCTCCTCCGCCCCCCCCATTCCTCTCTTCCTTCTTTGTTCTCCCCGATCCACGTGCTGCGTTACTTTCTGGGCCTTACACCTCCTTTGCGACTTTGCCAGCAGGTGGCGATAGTGAGCACAGCCCTTCGCACCCGTCTGGGGAACAGGATGGAGTGGCTTATAGGTGGAAATGGCCCAGGCAGGTGTGGCCCTCTTTTTGAAGTGGCGGCTCGTGCTCAACTCCGGTCTCCGTGTCTTACTTCCCGCTTTGCGGGCTCATTGTCAGCATTGGAGGGGGGCACTCTGGATGCTCTGCCCCCATGGAGGCGGATGGGGCGGAGCCAGTCAACAAGTCACTGCATTTCTCCCTCGGCAGCTCCCGACGATGCCTTTCCCTCTGAGAGCATCACCTGGCTGGAAACTGTCCCCAAAACAGAGCAAATGCCCCCCGATGCCCTGTTTTCGCCAAACGGGCGGCTTAAGGTGTGCTTTCCAAGGTAATGCTAGCTTCAGGCGGAAGTGTGGGCAGTTCAGACACAACAATCTGCAGGGGCTCTTGGAGAGGATGCCAGGACTTACTGCTGCTTATTGGAATATCGGAGCATTCCAGACTGCACGCTAGGGCTCTCGGGATGCCACCCTGTTTTATATAGGAAGTACGGAAGATTTATACATGGATGGATGGATGGATGTGTGTCCCATACAGTATAGCTATGATATGGCTTTGATATAGTGCTATTAGTCTCTTGATCAAAAACAAATTCATCGATGTTGTGTGTTTACCCATCCGTACACTATGTATTCGCCCATTCATACTCTGCATTTACCCATCCGTACACTGTGTATTTGCTCAATCATACTCTGCATTTACCCATCCGTACACTGTGTATTTGCCCATTCATACTCTGCATTTACCCATCCGTACACTGTGTATTTGCCCAATCATACTCTGCATTTACCCATCCGTACACTGTGTATTTGCCCAATCATACTCTGCATTTACCCATCCGTACACTGTGTATT
>JAODKN010016479.1:0-10610 GCA_026774425.1 Petrocephalus zakoni
TACATAAATAAATAAAAAGTGCGACTACTCTGAGTGCAGGCAGCTAGGGACACCGGCCCTTGCGGCAAAAAAACGGACCGGCCCACCGGGAATTCTCCCGGTCCTCCCGATTAGCCAATCCGGGCCTGGTATTAATTCTTTCACCGTGCGGCTGAATTCATGTAGCATTGTTGCAAAATGGTGAAGCAAAGGCCATTTGTTAAATTAATTGAATGACCCAGCCCCCAGTAGGCTTATATAATTTACCTTTAAATTGCCGCCTAAGGTGTTATTCGTAATTTAACTTAACTAATTGATATAATAAACCTTTTATTGTATATGTAAAGCATTTCAATGCAAGTGGTCACTATGGCGTTAATTCACGTTGTAGCAGGACTGATTATTTACACACTGCACCCAGTTTTGGCAAATTAAATTGTGCAAAACATGTCTTGTGAGTCATAAAGTGTAGCCCATTAGAACAGACAAAAAACACGAGAAAGTGGTGATACTCATAGGCAGAAACTGGAACCCTGAAATTGTAGGTAATTATTTACAGTAATTAATGCACAAAACCCTGTACCAAACAAAGTGCCCTCCCAACGCAGCTGTAGTGGCTACTATCAATTGAAAGTCTTAATTGGGGATTTCCTAGTTTCATAAACCTATACAGATAGTGTCTGGTCTTCTGCTCTGGTCAGTATGTGAAGATATTCATGTGACATTTTCTGTCTTTGTCCAAAAAAGGGATGACTTATCTCGATCATGCAGGGACAACATTGTTTCCAGAGTCACAAATTAAAGCGTTCTTCCAAGATTTATGTGGAAATGTCTATGGTGAGTTTTCATTTCTTCTGCTCATTCATTATGTCCTCAAATCCTTTAGAAAACAATCATCTTCATATAATCAGTGGGGATCATTTGCAATAAATCCAGATGTTAATTTAAATATAGAGTAGGAACTCAATAAGCTAACAAAATATTATACTACAATACAGTATATACTAATAGAGATGGCTACATATGAAAACCAGTAATACATTACTTGTGTAGTTGCAGGCTACCTGACATGGAGAGACTGATGACAGGAAGGCAACAGTTTACACTAAATATAATAGATTATGCTAACAGAAAGGGTACAATAATAGGATATGGATCATACTTCAATGCCAAGAACAAACCACCTTGGTAGAAACAGAAATGGTTTATGTCCCACTGTCCATAGCATGCATCTGAGTGCAATATATACAGGTTTAGAGGTTTAGCTTATAACTACAACAGTTATAATCATGTTTGTTATTTGGGCACTTTGCACAAACTTTTATCCAGAATTGCAATAATGAGCCACTGTTGAAAATCTATTAGTACTAGAGATTTTCACAATAAACATAGGATGACTTGCTTAAAGCATTCCATTATAATCTTCCAGTTTATCTATTTTAATATTCCAACGGGCAGGTAACCCACACAGCCGCAACCCTTGCAGCAAGCTGACTCATGACACTGTGGAGCATGTGCGCTACAGGTATGTCGTACAGGGGATCAAATGCACTTCAGTCCCCAGATTCTACCTCCAGTGTGTCTGTTATACTTGTATATTGTAAGTGCCTGTTTTGTATGCATTGTGTGTTGATTGTCTGTGGTAGTATTTTTGTATGTGCTGTTTTATTTTTCTTTCAGATTTTTTGGCTGCTGCTGCTTGTGGTCTGAAATAGGTGTAGCTTTTTTCCAGATAGCCCGATAAATCTTCCCAGGGATTTTAATAATGCTTTTAAAACAATATAAAGTTCAGAAATAATAAAGAAATACATTATTATGGAAGTAATTACCAGTCAAAATTTCAGTATGTTTGCTGGAAACTAGGTTTTATCATATTAATTTATTTAATAAAATGTGTATTTTTTCTTTAAATATTTGAAAATGGAAAAAAAGGTCCATTGCAATATACTAAACATGGAGTACACAGTAAGTAGTGTTCAAGAAAATTTTAAATAGTATCTAATTCCTGGATTCCTCAAAAAAAAGCCACAATTTACTTAGATAACAGCTTCACAGACGCATTGAACAAAGGCATTTGGTTTACATGTTTCAGCAGGAAATCATCTAACAGGTCTTCCTGGCCTTTCTGCAGTAGTTCTCAGAGATGTAGGGTGCTTTTTGGGTGGTTTATTTTATTTTGTGTCCAGTTCATCCCATACAGGTTTTGTAGCAATGCAGTTGGGCAGAGCAGGTCATTATTTCGAGCTCTTGAAAAATTACATGATCTTTTTGTGTCATTGTCCATTTGAAGAATGATGGACTGCCAGGTCAGTTGTAACCTTGATGGAATGGCATGCATTTGAAGTGTACTCTGATGTTCCTGCTGGTTGAGATTGCCAGGAATTTCAAAAAGGTTACCAACTCTGTCACCAGCAAAGCAAACCCAGACCATGACACAAAAACCAGCATACTTCATAATGGTGACTATAAATGCAGTTTAAAGCCCAGATAATTATGGTTTCAAGCAGGTGTTCTCAAACATTTGACCTAACTTGTATGTCCTGATGGAAAAAGATGTGGTATAAGCCGTCAACATTTCACAGTCTTGAATCTTTGAACCTCCTGCATTGTTTGAGCTGCTGCTGTTGGTTTCATTTTCCCGTGGTATCTGAGATGGAACAGGTCTGTTGACCTTTCTAGGGATGAAACATTGGGAAACAGTCAGTGTCTCTTCCTGGATAATTATACCTAGAATTGTCCAGGGGCAGCTCATGAATCTTTGATGCGAGTGTCTAATATCAGGTCCTGGATTTGCCTATAACAGCTATTATTCTTGTTAAAGAGACCAGCAGCAGGGCGTGGGGGGGTTGAATCCAATGTATTAATGTTATGTACCTGTGAATTCCAGGATTGAAATCTTGTTTATGTAACTACACTCGTTAAGCAATTTATGTACGGGGTAGGACACTTTTGCAGACACAATGGTCAGAGTTCTTGAAGGCACTGGAAGCTTTCCTTATGGGGTTGGGTCCATGATATTTTTGTGCTTGTAGCTTTCCTGTAAGCTATTGCAAGTCTCACTCGCTGTACAAGGTGTTTTCCCCATTAGAACATAATTGTTTTTGTTTACTGCATCATTCACTCTAAAATATAGACTATAGGAAATCTCAGAATAGTAGAGAAGCTGGAACCGTCACGCCTAGCATCAGCAGTTATAATACGGTCCAGTTTGCCCAAGTCTCAGACCTTACTACATTATTCTTAAGCTTTCTCAAACAGTACATGAACCTTTTCTGTTTGTATAAGACTGTTGCTATAATCATACCTAAGAAAGTGGACACTAAATGGGTGTTGTAAAGTATTTGGCTGCTTGTTCCGTCAGAAGGAAATTTATGCATGCAATAATTATTTATTGCTTTATTAATGTATGTCTGTATAGAGTCCTACAGTTATGACTATTTTCCTCAATGTGAAGTGAAGGTGATTAATCGCCATCATTGACGCACCACAGCATGCAACAACAAAATGTGTCCTCTGCATTTAACCCATGTGACAGCTACATGAGCGCCCGGGGAGCAGTGCTTGGGGATGGTAGCTTGCTCAGGACACCTCAGTGGTGCTTGTGGGTCGGGGACTTGAACTGGCAGTCTTTTGACTACACGGTTGCGTCCTTAACCACTACACCCCCTGCCTGCCCCGAATGTAGTGTCTGTAATACCCTCTACCCTCGTACTATAGTACTCTCATAAATGTACAGTCATGGATCACTTAAAGATAAGGATATGTTCTGAGAAATGCATCATTAAGTGATTCTGTCATTGTGCAAACATCATAGAGTGTACTTACTAGGGATGCGCATCTCCATCTCTGAGGCGATGCAATAAACATCATGATGCATTGCCGACAGTCACATACATTAAAGATACACATGAAGCAACTAATTTTGTGATACAATAAGATTCACCCCTATCGCAATGCAGTACAATTTAACACGATGCAGTTCAATGCATCGCCGGAGACTTGCATGAGATTTGGCCACTGACAACAGTGTAGAACTGGAGATGAGAGAGTGCACTTGGGAAACATTTTAGACGGGTGGAATCATTATAAATACAATATTATTTGTCAGAAATTATTATTCACATTTATAAATAATAAAGGCGTTGGGTCTCGTCTAATAATTGAATATTTATGTAACCCTGGCCATGTTCTGCTTCCCGCTCGATAACTCCAGTGGACAATTAAGGCAGAGCAGGCCCGGGAGCCTCCCGTCGTGGCACTCTGCGTTGTGTTTCGGATTGTTGGTGATAATGGCGTGGTAAGGGAGGTGCTGACCCAGGTGCGACACAACAGCAGCAACTGCGGTGACAGTCCGACTTCAGGTGTCCTGACCCAGTGGGTAGTGCGATGGGAGAGGGGGGTGATGGTGAATGCAGACTGGAGGTGTGTATGACTTAAACAACTAAATATGGGAAAAACCTTTTGTTTGGTAGCTGTTTATCTTCATGGAAATATAGGTCATTACTATTTCAAAGAAGAAATAGGCCACTTCTGACAGGCCCAGTAAGACATCATGACTATAAAATATTCAACTGTTAAAGTCCAGCATTCTTCTAGTTTATCTATAGCAGGGGTGCCCACAGTTTTTTGGCTTATGAGCTACTTTTAAACTGACCAGGTCATAATTATCTACCTGCATTAAAAAAATATATATATAAAAAAAATATATATATATATGTGTGTGTGGCTCAGTAGGTTAAGCTCTGTGCCAGTAATCGGAAGGTTGTCAGTTCAAGCCCAGCCTTGGCCCTTAATCCCTAGCTCCCTGGGTGCCCCTTGAGGTAGCTACCCTTCATAGCCAAACTTGCTCTCACAGAGGAAGGTGAGAAGAGGAATCAAAAAATATATGCAGACACACACAATGAGTACTTTACATATACAGTACATGTTGTCAAACCTTGTGTCATTGCAAGAACCCTCATAGTACAATACATTTCTGGTCCAGCTCCCCTGGACCAGCTGTTTTATATCCCTTTTTAGTACATATAAATTGGAAGGCTAGCTGGGCCGCTCGCTGGAGTTTTGCATTAGCTCATTAGCATTGCATTTTGTTTCGGTAACCTAATATAATAAAGCTTTAAGCAACAGCAGACTGGCCGCCCTTTACGTCAATCAAGTGGCGATTGCCAAAGGGAGGACAGATGATTGGCTAACATTAAACAATTTTTTGAATGTCCTGTGATCTACCCACACTGTCTTTGTGATCTACTGGTCGATCGCAATCAACGTATTGGGTACCCCTAATCTATAGGGACTGTAAAATGTTTTTTTTTATGAATTATGCAGTTTAATTTTAATTGTTAGTTGTAGTTAGTTTAGATTTTAATAATCAATTTGTAGTTGTAAATAGTATATCTTTTCCCCTTTCCTAATGTTACCTTTACATTTTCTATGCTTATTCAGCAAATCAGTATACAAACATTCAACAAGCTTTGCATTGCTGAATGTAGATTTCTGAGGTAGCATGATATTATATGACCTCTCTCATTAGCGAGTGTCTCCAGTGTGGCATCGGCCTCTGCTGGGTAGCTGGTGTATTTGTTTTTGAAAAACCCAACATATTCTTTAGAACTGAGACACACGTCGGACTTATCTGACCTTATACAACTACTTATGCAGTAGAGGGTCTGCTGCATAAACACAGGGCATAAGGCAGGGGAATACACTGCATCACATTCAAGTTAATCGCAAGACATGTAGACCTGCAGTCATCAACAACAGATGTACAAAGAACAACAAGAAAATCATCCTATCTGTGCTACAGTACATCATGGAATAAGATGAATTGCATAGTCATAGAGTGAGTTGTGACTGCTAGTTTCTCTGTGTTACTTACTGGTTTCTTTGGTTGAGTCACTGTTTGAGAGCTTATGTCACAATTCTGTAGCTTCACAATCTGATATGAGATGAAGACTAGCGTGACAACTAGCTGTCAGAGGTGACTGATTTCTCCAATCTGCACAAGGACTGAAGTCACAGTGTGCATTCTCTACATTAGCACAGGAGAGGAGCTGACAGTACATGTACTGTGTCCCTGCAGGATCCTGCAGCACTTCAACACTGGTCCCGAGGACTACACTGTAGTCTTTACCTCAGGCTGCACAGCAGCTATCAAGCTAGTAGCAGAAAGCTTCCCCTGGACTCCGGACTCTTCTTTCTGTTACCTGACTGACAACCACACCTCAGTGGTTGGCATCCGTGGCCTGACATCACCAATCGGCATTGCATCCGTACCCATCATGCCTGAAGAGGTGGAGGGGAGGGCGGGTGAAAGAACATGTCTGAAGGGCGGAAACTCCCAGGCACCACATCTCTTTTGCTACCCAGCCCAGAGCAACTTCTCTGGGAAGAAGTACCCTCTGTGGCATGTGAAGGGCATCCATTCGAGAGAGCTGTACCCCTCATGTACCCAGGACGGCCAGTGGTTTGTTCTTCTTGACGCATCCAGTTTGGTGGGCTGCTCACCCCTAGACCTACAGGAGTGTCCTGCAGACTTCATTCCTGTTTCCTTCTACAAGATGTTTGGCTTCCCTACTGGATTAGGGGCCCTGATAGTCCAGAACAAGTGCATAGACATGCTAAAGAAAGCCTATTTTGGAGGAGGAACAGCTGCGGCCTACCTGGCTGGAGAGGACTACTATGTACCAAGGTCTAACATTGATGGCAGGTATGGCTAAGCACTCATTCGCTTCTGTCAAAACACTCTTTCCTGAATATGTAGCCTCTCATTCATCAGTCAGGGTTTCTTCAGTTGCTTTTGGCTGGACATTGTTTAACCTTCCATGTGTTCAAATGTTTTATGAATCTTGTTCAGTTGGAGAGAATATGCAGCTCCCTGCATGAAAATCGCAAAAAACCACAAATGTAGTTGCACTAAAGCACTTAAGTGTTACATTTACATAGACATAACTAGTCTTTTCTAGGGCTGAACGATTTTAAGAAAATATCAAATTGCGATTTATCTGTAGATATTGTGATTTGATTTATTTTTTAAAACTCAGTATTCACTATTTGTGTATAAAAACTGTAATTGAGCACAACTGTACATTGAATTCTGAACTGCACTGTACATTAATCCATAGATAAGAATGGAAATATATTAATTGAATCAAAAATGTATTTATTCTAACAAAAATGATATAGAACATACACCTAATAAACCATAGAACAATTCTCTAGCAACCCGAACATGGTAAAGTGATTGTATTTCTACTTGCACATTTTAAGTGCAGCGTTTGCAGACAGCGTTCGACTGCTTTTTTACCCTTAGTGAAGTATTTTTGGAAAGTCCCACGTACACAAGGGTCAAATTAGCAGAGAACAATGATGCACAAAAGCCGCAACTGTGTTAAGTTAAATAAAGTAATGAAAATATAACAATTCCAGTGCTAACGCTGCTTGGACCCCTAATAATAGGACCATTCTGTGAACGACCTATGACCATTAAATAGGTAGGTAATTCACTTACGTCTCGGCAAAAGAACCAGTATTTTTTCGCACTGCTAATGTAACGTTTTTCTTGGGTTTCACGTGTCTGTGTTTGTGGGCGTGTAACCAGTCACTTTGCACCACCTCTGATTGGTGAGCATGATTAGCACACAAGGAGCACGGCACTTCTGATTGGTGAGACTGATTGTCACAAAAGGAGAAGGAATGAATTTGCAAAACTATTCTACGACAGTTTTAAACCCTGGGCCAGATATGCAGTATAATGCATATCCTAAATCGGAGCCTTTGCGATTCGCTAATTTCATCGTTTAAAATTTCAAATCAATTTCAAATCAATTTCGATTTGAAATTGATAAATCATTCAGCCCTAGTCTTATCCCAGCTGCCTAGATCAAGTCATCGACTTGATAACTACCCGTATATTAAGTGGGATCTACATACAGTACTGTTGCTTAGGCAAATTAAAGTGACCATTGAAATAGCATAAAAATAATTATCACATTTCCTTTAATGTGCTTGGAAAGTTCTCTGTCTTTGTGTGTGATGTTCCTTTCCTTCCTTTGTGTGTGATGTTGTGTGGCTGCGGACAGGTTTGAAGATGGCACCATATCCTTCATGGACATCATTGCAGTACATCATGGCTTTGAAGCCCTGCACAGGCTCACAGGTGAGCAGATCCAGAGTAATTGGGAACAACATGGGCTGCTTTCCTGAGTTACTTGAATACAGTTTGAATTTGAAGGCCAGTTTAAGATAAATGTACCACTTTAAAAGAAGGTATATACTACACATTCAGAGAATGAATCAGTTCAGCAAATGAAATGGATTATCAATAAATTAAGCGGACGAATGAGATTTAACACTGCTTTTCTTAATAGTGTCTTATTGGGCAGGTTAAGTTTTGTTTGTTTCCTGAACCATTGGTGTTTTCCGGTTAATATTTTAGTATGGGACATAAGCAGAGCCTCCAAGTAATTGGACCACAGATAGGGGAGTCGGGGGTTGGGCAGGCGGTGGCTTGCGAGTTGGGTCGTCAGGCTGGTGGCAACCTGCAGAGGAGGGGGAGGCCGCCAGTGGCGACCCAGGAGGCCACAAGGAGGTTGCCAAGGTGATGACAGGAGGCCACCAGGGTGCTGGCAGGACACTAAGAGACGAAGCAGGAGTGCTGGAGACCAGGAGACCAGGAAACGAGGCGGGAGCCAGCGGGACACTACAAGACAAGGCAGCAGCTGCCTGGACACCATGAAACTAGGCGGGAGCCAGCGGGATGGCTGGAGATGAGGCAAGACCCAACAGGATAGCCAGAGAGAAGCAGGGTGAAGCCGGGACACCTGCAGGTGGACAGAGCAAAACTGGGACACCTGGAACGGACATAGGTGGTTTGACGGAGGTGCGGTTCGGTGGGCAATGGGGCCCTTCTTGGAGCAGGTGCAGCCAGCTTCTTCTGCCTCCTCCTCTTGGGACGTGAACCAGATGTGGCTTTCACAGGGGGTGAAGAAAACCCCACATCCTTGTCCTGACCTGGAACAGCCATGCATTGCCCCTTCTGGGCCGAATGCTCGGGACTCTGGTTGGGCAGTGGCCACCCCTGGGCTGGGCTCTGGAGATGCAGTGACAAACTCCCCCAGGCAAGACTCTGAAGGCGCAGCAGCGAGCTACGGGGAGCCACAGTGTCATTAACTGGCACCAGACCAACTCCGTCTCCTGGGAATCTCCATCTGTGGTGAATCCAGACAGCACCCACTCCACAAACAGGTCAAGGGTTCTGGCCTTTGGGATCCTCCATACCGCGTGATTGCACCTGTATGCCAGGAAGGCAAAGAAGATTTTGGCTTCTAGTCAAGGTGGTGCCAGTGGACCCTGTGGCTCAGATGCTCCCTTTGGCCTCCAGATCTAAGGTACAAGAGGTATTCATTCTGCTGAACGCAGGGTGGCTTGAACTATTTTTTTATTGAACTATACAAGGGAAGGGAAACCAACCGGACAGTGAGGTGTCAAACCGCAGAGTCTAGCGCAAGAAAGGGCACAGGCAACAGGAGGACTGACGTTAATGACGGGCCTGGGGAACACAGGACTGGGAAGCATGTATATATGGGACTAATGAGGGACTGCTAAGGTTCAGGTGTTGAAATTTACCACATTTGGATTGGGGATTACGAACAGGACAAAGCTGGGAAGAGACAGGATGTTTCCGGAGGACCAGCGGTGACCCCTGGTTGTCATACTTGGAGATGGACAGGACATGTCGTGACGTTTGGCGTATATGAATATATTCCCACATTCTATGGACGTGCTGAATGATGTGCTGACCATGATACATGTCTGTGAACCACCCTGCACTGCTGAGGCTGAAGCCAGGTTGTCAGGCACAATTAATAGATTAACCAAAATGTTTGACAACAATTAGGTTATTCAGGCACCAAAACAGCTGAAACTACAGTAAACTTTCCATTAATTTTGTGTTTTGAATAATCCAAGGGTCCAAAATCCATAATTTAGATGGTTTGTATATTAGTATAAGTAATTTGGCAAAGTGTATATACAGTGCTGTTTGTTTTGTTATCCTTCAGACTGTTCCGGTTGGGGTGCCCTATTATTTATTAATTTTCCAGGATCTTCTGCCCCTAACCTTCGCAAATATGAAGGCGTTACAGAGATTTGAAAAATCAGTCAGCCTTTCAAAATGTCTGAAACATTGCATCACAGTGACATCTAGTGGCCAATCGGGCTGTATACACTACTCACAATAAGTTAGTGATATTGTGAGAGACTTAGTGGATGTCATACATACAGTGTTTGTTTCACTTCAGACATTCTTCGGATAGGGAGGCAATTGTATTGGGGTGATAGACACACCTCATTTTGTGTTTTCCATGTAATGGTCTCGTTATGTGCAGGTGTGCTTTAAATTGGGGCTAATACCAAAAGACAATGTGGCATCAGTTTCAACATTCTGTGGGTAGAAAAAGCTGGTATTGTCAGTAAGTCATTCCAAGTTCACCATTCAAACAGCCATGAACACACAACGTCACTTAACAGACGAGCAGCGCCACCTGACCATGGCAAGTCTTCGGGTCGGTGGCAGGCAGTCAGATGTTGCTTGTGAACTTGGTGTGTCTCAAAGTGTCATCAGCAGACTTGCA
>JAODKN010016480.1:0-10601 GCA_026774425.1 Petrocephalus zakoni
CACCTTGACTGGGGACAGTGCCTCGTAACGTCGGACGTAGGAGGCAGCTTCTTAAGAACCATCCTAAGAGACACTTCTGGAAACACTCTTAGGAAAGTAAACAACTTACGTAAGATATATCTTAAGAGTCATCTTAGCGCGCTAACAGTGTGCGTTATCGGGAAACGATACGGCACAATAAAACTTGGTGACTTCTGAAACGCCTCTGTGGAATGTCTTCTCATCAACGGACCTGGTGGAGACAGTGGAACTCCGACAACCTGATAGAATCTTATATACCTGGATCACTCCTTAGTCTCCTTTGCTCAAGGCTAAACAAATTCAGCTTTTCCAACCTCGGTTTATAATACATCCCCCTAAGGCCTGGAATAATTCTTTTTAAGGTTACCAAACCTGGACACAGTATTCAAGAGAATTATATAATCTTAGCATTACCTCCCTTGATTTAACCTCAACAGACCTGGAGACGTAGCCCAGCATCCTATTTTCCTTTTTAACTGCTTCCCCACAAGGGTGAGATTGAGAATATACAAACCCTGATCTTTCTCATAATTAGCTTCCTTAATTTCAGTTGAACCCATAAAATATTTGTACTTTATACACTGCCCGGCCAAAAAAATTGCACACTTTAATTCTTGTCTTAAATAAAGTATTCTTCAGCACATCTCAAAGACTTTCAATGGTGGTCGCCAATTCACATGTGAAAATGATTCCTCATGCTCCCTGAACCACCCTGATGAATCTTGGCATTCTCATCCTGTAATATGCCCATGCTATTAGGATAGAAATAATGCATTGATGGGATAATCTGGCATTTCACTAGATTCAGGTACTCAGCTGACTTCACTTTATTGCTGCATAGCATTACTGAGCTGTAATAATGATCCAGTCACTGGCTTTTAAGTATTTGCTAACTGAAATTCTAATGGCAACCTTTTTTTGGCCTACACCAAATACATTTGTCTACATTAAATTTCATTTGTCATTTATCAGCCCAAGGTCCTTTTGTAAAATCTGTTATTAACAGTATCAACTCGGAATCTGCGACACCTAACTTAGTGTCGTCAGCAAATTTAACCAGTGTTCCGTATATGTTACTGTCAATATCATTTATATAAATTAAGAGTAGTAATGGTTGTAAAACTGAACTATAGGGTACCCCACTATGAATACAGGCCCATTGTGAGTCTGTGCCTCTAATAACTACCTGCTGCTTTCTGTCTGTTAACCAGCTATATTCTGTTAATCAGATATAGTTCCTAATATACCTGCTGCTTTGAACTTAAGCAGGAGTTGTTTGTGTGGGACAACATCAAAGGCTTTCTGGAAACCTAAGTAGATCACATCGTAGGCCTTTTTGTGATCAATTTCTCTTGTAGCGTTCTCAAAGAACTCTAGTAGATTAGTTAAACAAGATCTACCCCTCCTAAATCCATGTTGGCTATCCCTCAGACGAGGCTGAAGTTGGCTCCTTATTCGCAGCTCCTTATTCGGATTTTCCGGTCCACCTTAAATGCTGCGCAACCAATTGCACTTCTGCTCTTGCACCTCTAGGAGGGTTTATTTACCGAGGCTTACGTTCAGAACTTTAGTATTTTGATTGGTATTAACTTATTAAATGCTTTGAGCCGAGGAACACTTCAGAAAGACATAATATGATGTCTGCAAGTGATATCACTTGTTACCTGCCTGGCTCAAAGTTGTTGTCACCTTCAAATCCACCAGAGAAGATAGTTCACGTACACATTGGTTGCCTTCATATGATGATTTCCAGGCAGGTGTTTAAGGGGTTAAACACTTTAAGCCAGGAAAAACTGACTTCAGTCAGACAGTATATGATGTCTGCAAGTGATATCACTTGTTACCTGCCTGGCTCAAAGTTGATTTCACCTTCAAATCCACCTGGGAACATAGCTCACATACACATTGCTTGTTATATGATTTCCAGACAGTAGTTGAATGTGTTAAACACTTTGAGCCAGAGCAAATTCACTTCAGATTAACAGTATATGGTGTCTGCAAGTGATATCACTTGTTACCTGCCTGGCTCAAAGTTTATTTCACCTTCAAATCCACCTGAGAACATAGCTGACATTCACATTGGTTGTCATTATGTGATGATTTCCCGACAGGTGTTCAAGCAGTTAAAGGTTTTGAGCCAGGGAAAACTCACTTCAGTCAGACAGTATATGATGTCTGCAAGTGATATCACTTGTTAATTGCCTGGATCAAAGTTGATTTCACCAACTGAGAACATAGCTCACAAAGAAGAAACTTTTATCATCCTTAGCCTCCAATGCAATCTTTCTTTCGACATTCCATTTAGCTAGTCTAATATAATTTTTTAACTCAACCTGTAGATTTAAATTCTCCTGCTTTATTCTGATAGCATTAGTTATTTTCCATTTATGGAACAAAGCTCTTTTCCTCCTGACTTTATTCTTAATTTCCATAGTAAACCACCTTGGTTGCCATTTCCTAGATTTATGCCAGTTTATATTTGCTGGAAACAGGTATGAACTTCTCTTGCATTTGCAATAATGTGCTTTTAAGAAATTCCCATGCCTCTTCAACAGTTTTGTTGTTTAACTCCATCCAGTTCACAGTTTTTAGTTTTAGTCTCATACCATCAAAGGCCTTCTGGAAATCTAAATGAATCTCCGTGTAAGCCTCGTTTTGATCAATTTCCCTTGTGGCCTCCTCAAAGAAATCAAGTAAATTAGTCAGACAGGATCTCCCCCTCCTAAACCCATGTTGGCTGTTCCTCAGAATGTTATTAGTGTCTAGGTATTCAATCATTTTTTCCTGGATTATTGCCTCCATCAATTTTCCAGTTATACAAGTTTGTCTATAGTTTGAGGAATCACTTCTACCTCCCTTTTCAAAATGGGTATTATATTTGCATGCTTCCAGTCTAAGGATAGCACACCTGCAGATAGACATTTTAGCTTAGCCAAGTTAAAGGTCTGCAAATAACATCTCCCATCCCCTTTAAAACTGCAGGTAAGATGCCATCAGTGCCATGAGATTTATTAATTTTGAGTTTAGCCAAACCTTGTAACACATCGGTTTCAGTTATACATATATTGGTCAAAGCCATGTTTGAAATAAAATCAGGACTCTTGCCTATATCTTCTTCAGTAAATACTTGTGAAGTAATCATTAAACTCATAAACAACGTCCTCATCATTCTCAATAGTCAGACCTGCACTATACTGCAGATGGGCTCTAAAAGCTGAAGTCACCTTTTAGGCATTGAAATATTAGAAAAAACTTTTAATGTTTACCTTAGACAGTAATGCAACTTTCTTTTATACACTAAAAGCACATCTAATATTCTTTTCAGTAATGGGTTTAAATATTCCTGCTTTATACTTTGTTTCTTTCTATTGATGGTACAGAGCCCTTTTCCTCTTTCTTCTTTCAGTTAAAAACCACCTTGGCTGTATTTTCCTGGGTCTGCTTTTGCTAGAAACCGGTATGAACTCCCTTTGTGCTTGCAGTAATGCCCTTTTAAGAATTCCCATACCTCTTCTACAATTCTGGTATTTACCTCCATCCAGTTTATCGTCTCTAATTTCTGTCTCATCCCATTATAATTTGCCTTCCTAACATTGTACATTTTTATTCCTGACTTCGCTTTATGGACATTAAAATTTACCTCTAATTGAACTACTGCCAAGTGCATCAAAAACATCAAGTTTACCGATTCTGTCTGGTTATTTGAAAACACAAGGTCGAGAATGGCTTCTCCTCTAGTGGGAGATTTCACAAACTAGGTTTATAGTCTGTCTTGTACCATTTTCATGTTGAGTTAATTTGCTGTAGAACCTCTTACAGTGTCCCGCTGTATACCTGGTCAATTAAAGTCACCCATAACAACCACATCATTTTTATTACTCAGACCCCTGATATCATTATATAAATTCCACTCCCCTCTGCATCTACATTAGATGCTCTTTAACAAATAGCCACGATTAAACCACAGGAGTTTCCAGCTTTCACCATAAAGCTTCTGTAGCTTTACTTGCATTAGGGAGATCCCTTGCCTGCAGATATGCTTTTTACATACATTACAACTACACCATTCTTTCTGTCCTGCCGGTCTCTACGGAAAAGCATGTAACCTTCCAAATTATATTTGTCCCATCACTATTTCTCAACCATGTTTCTGTTATTCTGAAACCATCATAAGACTCTAATAACTGAATCCCTAAGGACAACAAACTTCCTCTTCCTGGGGGGAGGGAGCTCCTCAGTGCCCCAGGGTCCACCTGCTTCCCTAGTCTCTTCCGGCTCTAAAGCTGGAAGCATCTAAAAACAGTTTGAGACATACATTTCAGGTGATGCCACCTCTGTATAGTGTGTACGCTCTCGCCTTTTCGCCAACCTATAATTAACTACCTCTCTCTTGGCTCTTCAGTCTCCCCCCCTCCTTGCAGCATACACACTATCTCCCAAAAAGGCGTAACTGTCTCATCTAACTCTGTGATGTGTTGGATGAGAGCCAGCAGCTCCTCAAGGTCATAGACTGGACGCAAGCCCGACTGGACGCAAGCATACATTACATCTGAAGTAGTTGCTCTTGAGAGGCCGAAAAAACACACAAAAAAACCCTCACAGGCAGACTACTGCCGGAGCAGCGAAAAAGAAAAAGTGGAAAATGTCCTCCCTGCCCTGACTGCCGATTGGCCCTTTCCCCTCTCAATGGAGCGTGATGTTCCCCCGAGAATGTTTACTGTAGATATGTGCGTACAGATAAACATGACTTCAGCCATGGTTCACACACTGCACCAACCACGCTGTTTATAAATAGCAAATGACACTCCTGCAGTGCTGTGATAGCTTGCCGGTTCAAATCTCAGAAATCTTGGGTAGGTGACACTTGGATGGCTTTTCCCATGTAAAATGCTCCGCTGTACAATTGACAATTATTTATGACTTTATAGTATTTAATTAATCCTATGAAAGGACCAGAAAATACTTTGCAACACTTTGTAAATCATGAGAACATACAAAATTTACAAACGAGAGGAGGCCATTCAGCTCATAAAGCTTGTTTGGGGAGAATTCCACTGGTAGCTCGGAGATGTTAAAATCTTGTCTAGCTCTGCTTTAAAGGAACCCAAGGTTTTAGCTTACACTACACTAACAGGAAGACTATTCCATACTCTAATTACACACTGTGTAAAGAAGTTTTTTCTCATCTCCAGTTTGACATGTTCTCCCGCTAATTTCCAACAATGGCCACAAGTTCTCTTATTTGAACTAATATTGGAGTAACTATTTAATTGGACAGCATCCAGACCTGTTAGAATCTTATATACCTGGATCATGTCCCCTCTTAGTCTCCTTTGCTCGAGGCTGAATAGATTGAGCTCAGCTAACCTTTCCTCATAAGACATTTAGCCCTCATTTCCTCATTTAGACCAGAAATCAGTTTTTGTAGCCCTGCGTTGAACCCTTTCTAAGGCAGCAATGTCCTTTTTAAGGTAAGGTAACCAGAACTGCACACAATATTCTAGGGGGGGGGTCTTACCAAGGAATGGTATAGTCGTAACAATACCTCCCTTGACTTAAACTCCACACACCTGTAGATATCCCAATATCCTGTTGGCCTTTTTAATTGCTTCCCCACACTGGCGAGAGTGGGACATGGAAGCATCAACATATACACCAAGGTCTTTTTCACAATCAGCATCCTTCCCCTCCTGTAAAGTGTTCTTGGAGTGATTAAAGTACTAAATAAACTGTTGTTGTTGAAAATAGTTCCCCAATGGTAGGAATAAAATATCACTATTCTATCATTACCTTGACATCCTTTGTCTGTACTTCTGCACAATCCTGCAGCCCTCCTGTTGAATGAAGGAAAGGTCTAATAAAGAATACAGGTAAATGTGATCTTTACTAATTAGATAGCTAGCTATAATCCCTGACATACACTGTATATTTGTTTTTCAGTATTTCAATATGAACCTTTTTATGAATAAACTAAAGATATATGACAACGCAATTTCTTGATGCAGTCACCAGAATATAGAAAATATTTGTATTATACAGATCTTCATGTATGGCACCATTGTCTTACTACTAGTATCCATCAGGTTGCTCTTTGGGCTCATTGCAGATGGAGGGGCCACAGCCTCATTCCTGGTAACTTCCTCTTTGTAAGTCTTTCCCATCTTCATCACATCCTCTTCTTCACTGCTCTTCCCAGTTTTACCTACAATCTCAATTCCTTGTAACGCAAGACAATTTCCTGACACCTGTCAAAAACACAGTCCTGTAAACAAACCTCTTCTTTTGCTAAGAAATAAGGTGATATTTAAAGTAATTGTGAACAATATATTTTATTGCCTGAACAGCTGAATTACTTACCTCGAGCTGATTCTTTTCCTCTGTTTTTTCAGCGTGCAATTGAGACTTCTGAGGGGAAGTCTGCTCCTCATTTCCACTGGGGTGGTGGGTCAAGGGAATGTATTATAATGTGATTGTGCAAATGCTGCCTATTCACACTGCTGCCTGAATACACTTCTCAACCCTATATTCCCAACTAATACTGTGCATGGCCTACACTCTACACACCCTATGTGCTTGATTATGACTATATACAGAAAACTGAAGTTCCACTCATACTGTACTGTCCAAACTACTGTGTGCCTGGTCTAGTGTACATGAGTGTTGACACTGTTCAGCTTTCAAAGTAGTTACATACGTTGTTATGCATATCATAACAATATTATTGGTAAAGAATAATTTTATGAGGAAATATAGATGGCCATAAGAAAGCAGACAGCAATTTATTTTTAAAAGGATGCTTTTCTGATGCAGCATGTGAAGTTTGTAGTTCTCTTTCTTTTGCTGCTATCTTTTCCTCCAGAGCTGTTATTTTCAGTTCAATCTGTTCTTTTTCTACTTGCATTTTCAGGAGTTTCAGTGCAGGCTCACTCTGGCAGTATAGAGCCTTCTGTTGCTCAAACACCTTTCTGTAGCTTTCAGTTCTTGCCTCATACATCCTCCTTGAATGGATAACAAATATTTCAAGTAATCTAGTTAAGGTTAAATAAAACTTACACCTCAGTGTTATTTTATAGATTTCTGTCTGAGATGCCACTGGTCTGCTACACTCACTTATCTTGGGTGTAATTCTCCTCACTGTTTTGTAGTTCCTCCTGAATAGCACATCTAAACTGGAGCAGTAGGCTGTTAGTCCCCATCAGACTAAGGATTATATATCACAAGCTCAGTTAGTTAAAATAATAAAAGGTATAGAGAGACTGATGGATCTGACATAAACTTTCATAACAGTGACACCATATTGCCATTGTAGAATAAATTTAAATAAATATTTCTGACCTTGTAATGTTGTCTTTGTAATGTGTCAATAATTTCTGTCTATGACACAATTCCTTCTCAAGTATTGCAATACTTTGTTTGGTTCTGTCCATAAGTTCCCTCTTTTCAGCATTTTTTTCCTGGTTAACTTCAGTAGATAAATCAATAAATGGTGTAACAAATTCAGGATCAATAAACCACGTAAATATAGGGAGGATGCAATATAATTAATGACTGACTGTGAATTTGCTGTTGCATCTCATTCTTTTTCAGACGGAGTTTCTGTAACTGCAGAACTGAAAACAGAAAGTTAATCAAACCAGACACACAACTGCATCGTATACACAATTTTTTCTGTATTGTACGTAGTTCATAGGCATTTTAGTAATCCTTCAACATATGCTGTCATTTGAACTGGATTTAACAATGGTATAATTGCGCTGTACACTCCAACATAGAACATTTCCTTAGATGTCACAATATGTGTAAAATTTAAAGCAAAATTTGAAAACAAGTGCTTGTTGAGAAACTTTGGAAATTTGGAAAAACCATTATTTAATATATAATAGTGATTAAATATATAATATTTATGAAATATAATAGTGGAAAAACTCACGGTTCATCACGGTTGATAATGCAACAAACTCATCTTAAAAGTCACTAGTGATTAGGGTTACCACATTTCATGCCGAAGAATAAAGGACGCCTACCATAGTGGGCCCTTGCCACAACCACTATGTGCCAAGTGAGGCACCAGTAGTGGTAAATCAAAAGTTAAACCATGGTCTCAAGAAAGTATTACGATTCATACTTAATATTTGAAGTACTTTATTAACAACGGACATAAAAATAAACTGCATAAAAACTTTTCAGTTATAAACTCCAATTGATAATGAAATTAACGTTGACATAGAAATCATTCGCTTATATCAAAACTTAAGATGCATATCACTTAAATTAAATTAATCTTCAGGATAAACTTTGAAATCTAATCAATCCAACCAACCGCGTTTTCATACAAACTGTGCAGATACGTGCAACTCACCTAACTGTAATAAAAGAGCATCGGTGTCTGAAACAACTAGAGAATCTTGCTCCTCCATTTCAGCCTTTGCCTAACGAGACGTCATTAATTAGCTTTAATGGGGTGTTCATTACCTCTTAATTTTACACCAGATCTGAACAATATACCGGCTGCAGCATGAATAAACGTTATGTACCATGACAGAATAATGTACAGTAAAAGTTCTCACGTGCGAAAATTTAACATGTACTCTTCCACCGACAAGTTAGATTTTACGTTTAGAAAAATGTTAACGTGTGACAGAAAAGTAACTTCACTGCGTGGTTTAAAACCATTACAGTAACGGTCGTCGTCACGAGAACACGACCGTGCATGCGCTCGGCCCGCGCGTATCTCTCACACCAGGACTCTGGTCGAATATTATGTCCTATGTTACTTAGTGGAAAACATCAAGAGATTTAGGAAAAGTCAAAACCATCTAGGAAATTACAACACCGCGGTGAAGTTAGTTTTAGTTTGGATATTCGACAGATATTCAGATCCACACGCTCCAGACCTAGCGGCGGTGTTTCACTCGCGCTAGCCGGCAGAAGCGATCGAAAGACGGACAAGATAATTTCACAACCCCGCAGACAGTCGCGTACCCTTGATTTAGGGACCGTCAACGAATTACTGTCCGCATGATAAAATACCCATTTCTTCCATACCTTACAATCCTGTGACCGAAGTCCAGCTGCTAACTGGAGTGCTACCTTAGAGAAACGGGACAAGGCAACATTAATTTATTTTTAACCCTTTATGCACTTTATATTAATTTTAATTAGGGAAAAATAGCTTCTAGGTTATGGGAGCCAGTGACGCACCTCCAACAGCAAGTTGTAGACCCACCTAAGCCACACAGGACACATCAACTTTCATTAATTTTTAACCCTTTGTGTATTTTATATGAATTTTTTATGGAAAAAGGTTTTTTTTTTCCAATAGCTCCTAAGTGATGGGAGTCAGTGACTCAAATCCAGCTGCAAACTGAAGACCAACATCAGCCACACAGGACACGGCAACTTTCATTCATTTTTAACCCTTTGGGTATTTTATATGATTTTTTTAGGGGAAAATGTTTTTTTTCTCAATAGCTTCTAAGTGATGGGAGCCAGTGACTCAAATCCAGCTGCAAATTGTAGACCAACATGAGCTACACAGGACACAGCAACTTTCATTAATTTTTTACCCTTTGTGTATTTTATATTAATTCTTTTTGGGAGCCAGTGACCCAAATCCAGCTATTTTATAAGGAATATAGGCTACCAGACACAAATCTGAAACGAAATGATTGTCACATTGAGAATGGTTGCTCACTTTCGTTTTCTGGTCCATGCATATTTATCGACATGCATCCCAATTATTGTATAAAAATAATTGTGAAAACATTCAAGATATGCATAATATGATAATTCAATTTAGTAACTTTATTTTTCTAAGAGCTTCATGTTTAATGTATGAAAAGCATCAGTGGTGTGCAGTTTACCCACCCACCTACACATATCACGTACCACAAATAACATGGAGTAATTAGCAGTGTTACGCAAAGATGGTAAAGTGGAATTATTAGCATAATAAATAGTACATTTAAATACATATATTAAAAATAGTGGAACAAAAAATAAATACATACAGACACATAAAAAAGGTGTTCATCCATTTATGACTTTGATGGATGTGGACACAAAACCTGACATGGCTCTCTTAGTCTTGGACCTCTTGCCTGAAGGGAAAGGGCAGTGTGTGTGGGTAGTGTCTAAAGTTACTGAATTACCTGAAGGTAAAGGGCAGTGTGTGTGTAGTGTCTAAGGCTATTTGTCTTCCTTTTAGTTTAGTCCATCTGTTGTAAATGCTGATGAGTGGTTCATGATCAATGTTATGATTTTGTCAATGGATTGCGATAGATGTTGGTTAGTGACCCAAACTAGGCTGAGATATTGAACATAATTACAGAATCAATGAAAGACTGTCAGGACTAGAGGTCGACTGATATGGGTTTTTCTATAGCCGATATATAGGAGTCAGGGTCAGCCGATGGCTGATATATGCTGCCGATAATTCATGTATTTGCATGGTAAGATATAATATATATATTATACACAAGCATGTTTAACTCAGATCACTGAACAACAGGAAAGCCCTACAGCGCATTGTGAGCACAGCTGAGAGGATCATTGGTGCACCACTTCCCTCCCTGAAAGAC
>JAODKN010016482.1:0-10587 GCA_026774425.1 Petrocephalus zakoni
AAGAAACAGATTATATAAAATTTATATTTCAAATATCACAAAATGTTGATTTTACAGCAGCAACCCCTCAATGGCAACATTGTGCCCCATCAGGTAAAACACAGGCTGCGTTTGCTTTGCATTGTCCCCACCCGATGACAGGGATATAGTATGATGTGATTCCTTATTAGATTCTTGATGAATGTGGGTTGTTGTTATTCAGCCTGGTTCTATGTGCCCCTTTTTACCTTTGAGCACCCGCCCCCTCAAACGTCTCTGCACGGCCCTGGTTTGTTATAGATATTGTATATAAGCGTATATAGCGATATCTATAACATAGGCCTATATGCTATGGCACCAACTTCTGATGGGCGCTTCAAAATTTCAAAGTAAAAGTTCGATCAAAACAAAGTGTTATGTCTTCAAAGCACCTGTTAAGATACTAGATTCAGTCTTTTCCCATCATCCTAACCATTCACATCTCCTAGCTTTTACCTGACGTGTTGACCATTTATAGGATTTTCCTGTAAGTGGCATTTTACATGCTGTCCCCTCAAAATGCTTATTTGAAATCAGTTATATTACGATGACTTTTAAAACACATCATGCTTCATATTTCACAGTAGTGGATACACATTTACTATAGTTACTGTCAGTACATAGTGGTGTCCAGTTTCATAATGGTATCTGTATTGTTTGTTTTAGCTGCATTTAGGTCACAGTTTTGCATCCCACCCCATTTAAAATGACTTTAGTACACAGTCCTGTATCATGTTAACATATAGTTATATAGGTGTACATGTAGTTCCTCCTTTGTACACATTTAATTCAAAGCAGGTTAAAATGTTTTTCCTCTATGTGGTAAAATATGACCTAATGACATACACATTGGGTGCTCAATAAAGAGCTCAATAAAATGCCCCTTGTGATATGAACTGGCACAAGGTAGCAGTCAAATGATGTTTAGCTGCCTCCTTAAAAGTACTAGTAAAGTACACCCTAGTGTACCCAAGCAGTACAATGTCCTAATCCTCAGTCTGCCTGCTTCAGGAGGAAGCCCCACCTTTACACAAGTATCATAAATGAGACTGGGTAGCAGTGACCTTCAGGAGTGCTACTCGGACCATATCCTCACTCAGCTCCAATTCACTAACGGTGTATTTTGACGTCTTCTCACTTTCAAGGTATTTAGGTCTGAGGAGGATCTGCTGTGAATCAGTACACGTGGTGAGGGCAGTTAACGACACTTCCTGCAACCCTGTGAGGACTCATGAAGGGAAAGTGGGCTGTCCCAGGACGGAGAACCTCTAGACGGAGGCTTCCATCTTACAAAGGCAGTTCAGTATTCAATTAGTGAGCCTGCTCTTGTACTGCAGAGCTCACTAGTAGTGATAAAAATAATAATGCTTCATGAACCATGTGTTGTATTTTCTGGGCCCACTAGATGGTGTTCTCTATTCAAAAAAGGGCCCAAAGCATGCCCCAAAGTAAACCAACAGCACTATCTAGTGGCATCAAAAAAATACAGCAAATGGTTTAAGAAGCATCATTTTGTACATCACGTCTCATTAACGTTTTGATGGGGCCTGGAAAATGGGGTTTACGGCCTGAGGCCCCAGGGCTAAGCTGCGAAATAAAGAGCATGTCTGTTCGGATAGGCACCTTCAGAACACTAAGGCAATGAGATACTGTAGAAGGAAAAATGCAAGCAGAATCATACATCTGGTAGAATCAGGCCTGTGGGGGGCAGTGTTCTCCTCTCACTGGTGGCCGTTGTAGCAGCACATCATGGTCTGCAGTGCTGTGGAGATGCAGACCGTGTTGAGCTGCTGCTGTGGCCACAGCAGATGGCAGCAGCACCCGCAGGAATGATCACATGGTCAACATGTCAGTACTGCAGCTGGTCTGTATGAGCCTCTCCGGTTCTACGGTCCTGCTCCGGTTCGGCCCACTTTTACCCCTGCACATTGATGCTAACCTTTTCTCGTCTTGAACAGTTAACTTCACTCTTTGCCACTTCTCACATGTTCCAGGCTTAACGCCGCGATCTTGCCCCCCCGTCTCGCTCTTATCTTGATGCCTCTGGTGGAATGTGCACGAGAAGGTGAGTATGATCATAAATTTGGGTTAAACGGCACTCATTTCTCACGCTGCTGAAAATAACCACAGAAAACAGGAAACCATGGCTGCAGTGTGAAGACACAAAGGGTCAAATGTCAGGCAGCAGCAGTGAGAACTGAACACGAGCGCGGAAAGACAGACAGGCAGAGAGAGACAGACAAGCAGAGCTACAGAGAGAGACACAGAGACAGGCAGAGATGCAGAGACAAGCAGACAGAGAGACGGGACACAGACGGGCAGAGAGACAGGCAGATACAAACAGGCAGAGAGACAGGTAGACACTCTTCTAACAATTTAGGGTTAGTGGAAAGCCGCTGGGAACCTGCTTAGATCCAAGTAGAAAATAAGAGTCTGACACAAAGACACAGACTCTTTGGCCAAGTCTGATTTAAGCATTGTCACAGTGCAATGTTATTCCCACCCAGCAAACCAATCAAGGGGACGCGTTTCTCTTCAGGATTGTATTTCTATTTATGTCAAATCAATGACGATACAAAAAATAATTATGAAATCAAACATTCCATCAGATTCAGGCCATCGACACAGTCATAAAAACTTAAGCTTGCAACAGTGAATTAACCCTTTGTGGTGGACCCTAACCGGGATTGCCAATATCATGTTACGGGGCAGAGCGGAGATAATGCACTCCATACGGGACAGCAGCTCGGAAAGCGGAGACATACTCTGCTCACCCCGGGGCTTGTGACAAGCTCTCGGCTGCTCTGTGGCTCATCCATCATCTAGCATCTATGACCGTTTCACACCAAGTTCTTCCATTGAGACGGACATTCTTACAGGGAATAGGGGGACAAATAAGACAAATCTATGGCAGCCCATTTAAAGGTGCCTAAAAAGATTTTTTTTTTAAATCACATGTTGAATCTTTATAGTCAATATTTTTGGCTTTTTTTCAACTTTCATGGTAATCTGTATTACAAATTAGAGCAATATGAATTTTAAGTACAGATTATAAAATAAAATCAGTTAAATAAAGTCTACCACAAATCTGGTTTCATATTATTGCACATCACACATAATTTATCGTGACACCAATAAGCAGTATTCAAGCCTTTTGGGAAAAAATTACAATCATGCGGGGGACAGTTTCTGGGTTATTACAGGATTATCTTCGCAAATAAAAGCCTCCCTGGACACCAGAGGCATGGAGCTTAGCGTGTAAAGGGTGTTTCCCCTGCAGGTATCGTGGCTTGACTGGTGACCAGCACGGGCCGTTATTTAGCTGTGGCTGGCACTTGCGGAAACCACGACCGCTGCCAAGCATCCAGCTGGCAAATGAGAAAACTGATGAAGATAAAACACGAACCACACTCACATTTCCTCCAAATGGCCGTTTTGGTTTTAAAAAATGTCTGCTAGGTTATGACATTTTGGTTTGAAGACTGAAGACTTCCTGGTTCCCATTGGTGGTTCGGGCGTATAGCTCGCACACTGCCGCTTTGTCATGACACACAACGTCTAAAGAGAGTACTATCACAATTAAAAAATAAAATTTCCCAAATTACAGACAGAGCTCAGCAAGTCATCCTTGTCAGGCCTTGTACTTCTCTTTTCCTGGTTCACTGATCACACAGATGTGCTGGAAAGAATAACACAGTCAGCCAGAAGTTCATTAAATACTTAAAAACTGAGGACTGCGTATGAAGAAATCTTACTTACATTTAAGTCTCTGAAGTATTCATTGTAGTCTAGTGCATATCCCACTAGAAATTTGTCGGGAACCTCAAATCCTACATCTGAGAAAAAAACGGTTCTGTCACTATTGCGCGCCACATGGGCAACGTTTCACAAGACACAGACGACTGGCCCCACCTAGTGGCAGTAAAATGTCATTACAAGAGTCTAAAAGCGTGATCCCTAACTATAACAAGTGGAATTTCAGCAATACAGAAAAGCACATAATTATGGATATTTTGCATTTCAGCTAAACACTTACAGTCAGGTCTGTAGCCCACACTCCTGGGTGTCCTCTTCACTAATAAACTGGGAGGGGGAAGCGGAGATATGCAAGATCAGTTTGGTTAGCAAAAGATTAAATTTAAAAAGGATGATACTTTTGACACGGTGCCTTAGCTGATAGCGCTGACATCTCACACCTTGGGGTTCAGGGATTCGCATCCCTCAGATGCCCTGTGTGGAATATTCATGTGCTTCTGCTAACTGGCATTACTAAATTTCCTATAATGAACAACTGTGTGTGTGTCCCAGCCTTGTGCCCTGGGCTGCTTAGGACCAGAGGTGGGTAATCTAGGTCCAAAGAGTAAAAAGATTTTATGCTTAACACTAAACTGGTTGGTTGGTTTTTACTCTTTGGACCTGGATTACCCACCTCTGCCACTTGTGACCCTGACCAGGATGGTAGATGGCTGGATGCTGTTGCTAATTCTTGATAAATTCTTCATGTAGGAACCGGGATGTCCGTATCGGGCACATTGTGCCTGACTGCACCCTACTCCCAGATTCTACAGCAGGGGTGGGCAATCTCATCTGCAAAGGGCCAGTGTGTATGCAGGTGTTTGGGATAACCTGTAGGTCAGCTGTTCAAAACCCAGGTGTGAGGACTTGCCTGCCAATCAGTCCTCTAATTAGTAACCTAATTAGGGAGTTGCAGCGAAAACCCGCACACACAGCAGCCCTTTGTGAATAAGATTGCCCACCCCTGTTCTACAGTCACAGACCTTTCTGGCGTTTGAGCAGCACACCACGGCTACGTTCTCACGAGAGACGTGTCTTCTCTACCTGGCCACCTTCACCATTTTTGGGTTGTACTGCCTCAGAAGGTGCAGCAGGGTCTTCATGGTCTTTCCGGTGTCGATGATGTCCTGCCAAGGGAGCCAGGAAGTGAGCTACAGTCTTATTGGTCTGCCGAGAGCTCAGCGGGTGATGGGTGATGGGTGATGGGGGGGTACTCACCTCCACAATCAGGACGTTCTGCAATCAGAAGAGGAGAGCAGGACAGCATGGGTTAGCGTTAAATGGGTCAAGCCGGTGAATGTGACATTTCAATCTTGTGGTTAAAAGCTTGACGGCAAAACATCACTAAGTGAAAGCTGCTTACGAATCACACCGGTCACATCGACACGATAAGAGCAAAATGAAAAAAAAAAAAGCAAAGGTCACCTTTCCCGTGAGAGTGGACAGGTCATCTCCTCCGATGACTTTGATTTCCCCCGTCGACTGGTCATTCTGGGGAAAAGCACGTCTTTTACATTCAATTTCATTTTGCTGTTTCCAACTCCTGATCATTCATAGCAAGTGGTCCTTTTACCAAAAGGCAGGGATGGATTCTAAGGGCTACAGGAAGAGCATGTGAACCAAAGCAGGTGACCGTGAGTCGGAGCCCCGTCGGATCGGGGCTGTATGCCGAGGACGACGTACGCAGTAGCTCTTCAGCCGGATGAAGTCCACCGTCATGGGGATGGAGCGGTCGCTGTTGCGATTCAGGGCCTTGATGTAGTCCAGCAGGTCAGCGAAGAACTTGTACCCGCCCTTAAGGACGCACAGCGCCACGATGTGGTGTCCGCCCATGTCTCGCATAATCTCACGGGCCAGCCGCTCTGTCCTGGGGGGCACAAGGCCAGCTCAAGCCACCATCTTAGGTAGGGGTGGGCAGTACACCGTGGTCATAATCATTACCGGTGTGATTATGCGCCACATTATGGATTGCACTGTACTGTCAACAATGAGAGAATTCAACAGCCTATTTATAAAAAATAAAGCATTTTATTCCCTTCAAATCTTCCGTTTGCGTAGTCTGAATACTTGTCCTTATTTAGTATATGTGACCGATTTATCTGTATTTTGTGAATTTCCTGTTAAATATACTCTGACACTGTATTGGTATATCGAATTAGCGAATTCAAAGTAAACAAATATGTAGTTCTACGTGTTAAACAAAAATAACCTTGTTACATATAAATAGTTACTAATTAAAAAGTAAAACATATCCGCTAAATAAGCATATCTACTCCTCTGCCTTCTAGCAAGGTTGGCAGTGAAAAGCACGACTGCCCAATTAACGTGTGGTGACATCGTGCCAGAAGTAGCCACGTGACTTGGTACAGGCTAATAAAGGTTGGAGAGGGAAGGCTGGGAATAAAAAAGAAAAGACAGAAGTGGAATGTCAGAACCAGCCGAGATATCAACAGGAGAGGAGAGGAGACTCTCGTTCCAAAAAAGGGGAGCATCTCTTATTAAGGACTGGTTCAGTTTTAAATTATCAAAATATTTTACTTACATAAAGGGACAGGACATGCTATTCCTCCCAAAACTTGGAAAAAAAAATAATACTATGATATAATACCATCACCATCCAAAAAGTGAAACATACCGCAATAATAACTTGACGTCATATCGCCCGCATATCTTAGGCGTATCTGGAGCACGACACGCAAGCCGGTGGGGGTGCCCGAGGGCTGGACCTCACCTGTCCAGGATGAGCCCGTGTGGAATGTAAACCCTCTCTAGGTCACTGGCGTAATGTTTGGGGATGCAGAAGAGGTCCAGGTCGTAGCCCGCCTCCTCATCCCTGATCTGAAAGCGAACGGGGACAGGACAGCGGGTGAGGGACAGGGACGAGAAGGGTTAATCACAGCAGGAAGCAGGCATGGCCGTCGGGGACGATTTCGCCAGGGAAAACACAGTGATGTACTTTACATTTTTTGTGCAATTTATTCTTTGTTTGTTCGTTTTTTAAACTATTACACAAACAAACTTAGATATAGGCACCTCATAAACAAAGCATTCATGACCATACCAACACACTTCCATATACAGTACCATTCAAGAGTTTGGACACGCCAAGCTGCCTACAAAGGAGAGTGATGGTGTCCCATCACATGACCTGGTCACCTGACCGGAACCCAGTAGAGACTGGGAGGAATCTAACCAGTGCGTGAAGGAAAAGCGGCCATTGGCTGCTCAGTATATGTGGGACCTCGTCCAGGACAGCTGAAAAGCGGCTAATGGCTGCTTAGCATGTGAGGGATCTCGTTCAGGACAGCTGAAAAGCGGCCAATGGCTGCTCAGCATGTGAGGGACCTCGTTCAGGACAGCTGAAAAGCGGCCAATGGCTGCTCAGCATGTGAGGGACCTCGTTCAGGACAGCTGAAAAACATCCCAGGAGGCCACCTCATGTAACTGGCATAGAGAAGATAGTACGGTCAGCCAGTCCCTGGAGCAATGGGGGTTAAGGGCCTTTCTCAAGGCCCCAGTGGTGAGATCCTTTTTCCGACCATGGGATTCGAACCAGCAACATTCTGATTCCCAATCCACAGAGCTGTCCCCCTCCCAACAAATTATTTTTTGTTTAATACTTTTTGATTCGGTGTATAATTCAATATGTTATTTTGCAGCTTTGATGTCTTTATACTTTCAGTAAAATGTAGAAGATAGTACATGCAAAATGCTCTACGGGTTGGTGTCTAAACTTTCGATTGTAACAGTAAATTAACATAAAAAAACACAGCTAGATGGTTAGGGAGACAGGGCACAGGACAGCTTCTCCCTGCACCCTTTCCTGTTTAAATATTTACATTTATATAAGGGCCACATATCTTCCTGAACACATATAAAAAACAGATACAGCTCTCTTGCCATGAGGGAATCAAACCCGAGTCTCCCTGCTCGAAAGGCAGGGATTCTAACCACTATAATGGCAAGGAGAAGCGCAGGAGCACACAGCATACCACTTGGGGGTGCCTGAGAGCACAGTCAATGTGATAAGAGAGTGACAGCCCCCCCACTGACAGCACGACACACAGCGCTTACAGCGAGTAAAGGAGGAAGACGAGCCACAACAGCTCTGTTTATCACGACCCTGCTTTCATTTTCAGGGGGAAAAAATCTTCTACTCTTCCACTGACTCTACCTTATCTGTCAGCGCTAATCCAGATACATAATAAGTGAACTGCAAAGAAACCATTTCACATGCCTGTTTCACACGCTGTGAACTCCCTGCCGCAGGTCCAGCTCTAGCCCCAAGGCTGATCTCCGTAAGCCCCCATGCTGGAGCAGGTGGTAACACACACACACACACACCAACCATGGTTCTGCCTTAATCCTGTGGTTGAATCCTGAGCTCCAGTCGTCCTCAGGCCCCACCATGCCAGCAAACCCAAACCTTATTCCCAGGAACATATCTCTAATTCAGCTTAAACAGACTGATTTAAACAATAAAATTGCCCAATGTTATAATTATCTGGTTAACGTTTACCGGCTTACTTTGAAGAAACGGACACAGTGACCTTTCAGCCGAGCAGATATTACTCAACAGTAACCACTCAGGTGGGGGTTTAAGCTGCCAGATCGGTCATCGTAATAACCAGGCCAAAGATTAGGCTTGTTTATGGAATGGTAAGGTCTTTGCTGTTCGCAATATTTCAAATAGCACGATCAAATAGCCCAGTTTCGACACAACACACACACAGACCCGGGTACCTATCTAAATGGGGACCTACCATTAATTTCTATGGGAAAAACCCTAATCCCAATCACAACACCCCTACACAGCCCAAACCTTTAACCATAAGTAACTAACCCAAATGCCTAGGGCTGTAATGAAAGACTTTTTTTAATAGAGCCATGTGTCTGCAACAGGCCGGTATGGATTCCAAAACCAATAAAACAGTCGCCAATCGAAACAACCGCCACGTCACTACTGATGCACATTAGGCCATTGTATTTTTCCCAAGTTAAAATACTACGATCAATTCCAGTTACACAGAGAATAAGATAAGAGAAACTTTAAAGAAAAAAAACACTTTAAATGTGGGACTCATCAATACGTATTAAACTGATCTACAACGCATCCACTCAGTGCAGTAACTAGGTTTAATAGTATCTTTCTGTGCTGTTTCCTAGACTATTATATAGCCTGAGACTAAAAATGCGATCCGCAGCTTGGCTAATGATGACTCTAAAATGTGTGCCAGTCCATAACCAGTCTGATTAAAAATTAGACCTAATTAGAACTGTGGATATCCCCCTCTAAAATCCCCTAGGGCCACATGGCTTATGAATTTCTCTACAAATTACTAACTGATGCACTAGGTCATGCCCATTATTTAGACTGCATGGTGTAATTATGGTGCATTAAAATGCGTATATGAAAGCCTCGCTGGGGCTGTCTCTGCCATGCGTGCTCGGTGCATGTCGCTCGCGGTCCCGGGGGGGCATGTGCGCGCGGTGTCCCCCCCCCATTAGCCTCCGATCGCCGCCGGCTCACATGCACCGTCTTAATAGTCAGCGGGGCGGCTCACGCAGCTAGTTAAAGCTGGTAGTCAGCTGGGGGGAACCGCGTGTCGGGGCGCGGAAGCTCGGTACGCAGGCACGGGTCGGAAAGCAGCGCGGCCGCGGCGCCCCGGCCGCTCGGGAAACGCCGGAACTAAGCGCGCCTTAGCGGCTCTGCTAGCCGAGAAAGCTGCGGCACAGGGATCCCCGCGATTTCCGCTAAGATAACGCGAAGAAGATGCGCCTGCGGCCGGGGCGCCGGACTCACCACCACACACTGGCTGGAAGTGGCCATGCCGCGGGCGTGGGTCGGAGCCGGTTCGGGGGACACCTTCGGCCGCGCTGCCGGGGGACCGCGCTGGGTGAGAGCTCAGCAGCATGTGGCGCGCTCGCCCCCGTCCGTCCCTCCCCCATTCCGGTAACCGACCCGGAATCGGATCCCGCGGCCCACTCCGTCACGCCGCCCGCCATCCGACCGATCTGAGATCGGCGAGAGGCCGCCCCGCTTCCGCTCCCCGCCGCTAGGGGGCGGGGAGAGCCGCGTCACCCCTAATCAGCATTTAGAATAGGAAAGAATCTTCATTCGCTAAGTATAGAGAGGTACAATGAATTTTTTTTTGGTGCGGGTGGTGTCATGCCATAAGTTAAACATAAAACTAAACATCTTTTACAGGACGTGCAATGTTGAGGCAAGCATGTGGACAATATAAATATAAATAAATAGATAAGTAGATGAATGGACAGATGTAAGGTGCAAATGAGTTTTATAAGTTAAATGGAGGCTGTACAGTAGGTGTTCAGATTATGAGACAGTTTCTCATGTGTCCTTATTTAGAATGGCGATGGCTTGTCCTTGAGCTCAGGGCTCTTATTTTCTGCTTCCCCTGGTCTGCCGGGCCAGAGGCACTACCCCTGATGTCCACGCGATGCTGCAGATCCGTGTCAGCCAAGACAGCTCTACAACATCCAGAGCCTTAAGGTACTCCGGGGGGATCTCATCCACCCCCGGGGCCCGGCCACTGAGGAGCTTTTTAACCACTTCAGTGACCTCTGCCCCAGAGATAGAGGAGTCCACCAGGTCCCCAGACTCGGCTTCCTCAATGGGAGGCGTGTCGGTGGGATTGAGGAGGTCTTCGAAGTATTCCCTCCACCGACCCACAATGTCCCCAGTTGAGGTCAGCAGTGCCCCATCCGCACCATAAACAGTGTTGATGCTACACCGCTTTCCCGCCCTGAGGC
>JAODKN010016483.1:0-10561 GCA_026774425.1 Petrocephalus zakoni
CCTGTTAGTCTCACTGTTACCTTTATAACACAATAAGCGCGTACACAGATGCTCCTGTTAGTCTCACTGTTACCTTTATAACACAATAAGCACATACACAGATGCACCTGTGAAAACATAGCTTTGGAGACTAAAGGGCTGTTCTACTAGATATGTCCTGATACTCCACTGACCTGCCCTAAATGTCACCTTAATCCCCCCAAATACCCCCATGCTCACCTCAGTCTCCTCCTTTGCCATTGTACCCTCTCACCCCCACCCCATCTTTACTGCTACATGGTACCAACTGGCCTATTTCTGAGCCCTCAGTCTTTGCTCCCCCCCCCCAGTCCCCCTGTCTTTGCAGCCTGCCCTAATCTCCGTCTTATCTTAATGACTTCCTCTGCTGGGCCTACGGCAGGGCTCCATCCACCCTTCGTCTTGCCTTTATCAGCACAGCCGCTGACTGCTTGCCACTCGATACCGTTGCCATCCCAGCGGCCAGCCACTTCATAGTGGTGGCTGCTCTCCCCCAGTCCCTCTCACTCGCGTGTCCATTGGCAGAAATGAGAATCCAGCATCCAGCACGTCGTTACAGCCAAGCCACCCATGTGTTACGTATCCTGGTAATAAGCTCAATGACACAGAAGTGCATCTTTTCAGCAAAAAAAAAAAAAACAAATAAATAAATGCTGGTTAAGCCCATGTCAGACGCTCCCCAGAGGTGTCACACACCTGGAAGATGGAGTCTGTCTGCAGTGTAGTTTCCGTTGCTGCAAAGAAAACTCGCACATGCTCAGTCTGTTCCGTGAGGATGAGCGCAAATACAATCAAATATGCTTACAGATAACGAGATACATTTATTACATTCCTTTGTCAACCTATTTTTATACCAAATAGTATCACAAGTTTTTATCTCAAGTGGAAATTTTCTACTACTGTACATTCATAATACACTAATCATTCTGAAATACCAGTCACACATAAAATGGGGGCAAAGACTAAAGGGCATACAGAGTGGAATAAATTCACAATTTCATGTTAGGAAAGTCCCCACTTATGTAATTTCTGAGACTAATATTTGTTGTTTTTTAATTAATAAAGACAACTTGGTGCCTTAGGCCTAGGTTGATCAAGCGTTTCCGACTGCCTCCCATATCAGAGAATCAGGCTACAGGAATTTGAGGTCATTTACTGAACGCTCATGTCCCAGACCGAAATGTATAATGCAGTGGGATTTTCCACTCACAAAAGGGCAACTTCTGGGAAACTGTAAACAGTCCCTGTTTCTTATATTTGCAACATATCAAGAGAGAAATTCTTGTGAGTTTTTGGTGGAATCATTTATTAAAAATATAAGGTACCTGTCAAACTTATATAGTTACAGATATTAAGATGACCAGTTCCTTTTTGAATGGATCAACTTTTTACTGGATGTCTGTCAAGAATACACCACATTTATGAATACACCACATTTATGAATACACCACAATGGACCATTAAAGACCAACTAACATATATATGTACTTACGCATGGTACTTTATGAGAAATTATTAAACATAGTTGTGCAAAAGCAGCTTATACTTGCTGTTGTTACAAATTACAAAACCACTCCTTTGTATTAGACTAATCAGACAAACGTTCATTTTCGCAAGCTCAAGGAATGCCTACATATTGAGGTTAGATGCTGACAAATAAATACTTATTTTAAAGGTTGTATACATTTAGTCTACTTCAGTTTGGTGGGGGGCATTGTGCCTTAGCGTGTGGTCAGAGGGTTGCTGTTTTCAATCCTGTCCTCAGCAGAATAATCACATCCCCGATGGGCACTTAAGTAAAGTCCTTAACCACCCCCAACGAAAAAAAAATGCTCCGGGTGCACCAGATAATTGGCCACACTCCTGCACTCAGACCCCAAGCGCTGCTGTCAACTGCGTATTAAAGTGTGGTTATATCACAAACGAGAGCACAGACAGGCTAATGCAAAAAGAAGCATTCCAATGTACGTGTGCAACTGACAAGTAAAACATAATTTCAGTTATGTTCTTCTAATTTGCCTAGTCCATAGTTAACCTGTGTTTTTGAATGTTGCTCAGAATATTTAAACTAATACAGTAATACTGAAGCATAATTTGCAAGAATATATTGAAGATATACGAGCACTTTATTAATCTTTGTGTAAATGTTTTCTTCTTGATTTACTTCAATTTTAGTGCGTTTAAAACAAAGCCTGCCTGCGTTTACAACAGCAGTGCAGGTGTCGCCATCTTGTGTATGTGAAACTCACTACAATGAGAAACTTCAGTTTGATTTTGTATCTTGACAGTCTTGGGTCGAACGTGGCTTCGTACAAGCAAAGATCGGGTCTTACTCCACCGTTACTGTCACGTACGGTTTTTTTCCATGTCACTGTGTTCGTATAGATTTTCTGGCGTAGTCCAGATGACTGAGATGTGAAAGGAGCTGGCTAATTATGCGCGCCTTTGTATGCACTATAATCTAGTGTTCTGTACAGAATGTCCTCCGCCTTGCGTACTCGGGTTCCTGATATATGCCCCATGCTCAGTGTGACCGTCCTTTGATCAAGCGGTTATGGAAAACGCGCGGATGGATCATGGCAGCTCTTATGTGTATTAATAACACCTTGACCTTTCCTAGGATTAAAAGGGCACGAATGGTACCACAATCAAGATTTATTTTTTTACACCAAAGTAACTGAGCGCTGTCTATGTACAGTACTGCATCAGGGAGGATCTGTACGTTAATTAATACGTACAGAGTAATTAATGTACCCTCTGCCGCCTGGTAAAGCATTAACCTGTAACTTTGATAATGGTTGTGGTAAGCTTGTGTCAATTACCTCCAATACATCCCAGTTAACTAATGTGAATCAATTATAATGTCATACCAGTAGGAGAGTATGTATGTGGACAGACAAATATGATTGATGCTGTTGGCTTTATTTATTACTAATGGGTTATATATAACTACACTTTAGTGAAGGTAGTTATTTCAGGAATACACTGACAACGTTTAATGGAAACAATGCCCGAAATACAAAATTCAACCACATGCCGGCTAATGTGCTGTAAAGTAGGTATTTAATCAGTGCACTCACTAATGGTAATAAATCTACATATAATGAACATAAATACCTTTGTTCTGTATGTCCTGTAATCGAGGAAATTCCATTTATATGTTATATCGACAATGATATCAAAAAGACTTTTAAATGGTAACGCATTAACCATTCCAATTATTTTCAAATTGTAACTAATCTCTAAAAACAAACCGCAAAGGTTACTAAGACGGCGTTAGGTTAACGGTGCTATCATTATTCTGGATCTTAATAAAGACCACAAACCGAAAGTGGTCCAGTCCTCCCACATTGCCGCTGCAACTTTAATCAAGATTTAGGAGTTTAGGAGACGGACGGAATATGAAACGCAGCGCACAGATCGTCTGCCTCCGAGAACCGCTTGTTTATTTACAGTAAGCGTCCTGACGTCACGTGTGCCACGTGACCGCCGTGCGCGGGCATTGTGGGTAATGAGGAAAGCCAGTAGGTCGCGTTCTCCGTTTGTTCTTTAATGGGGCGAAATCGAAATGTAATTACCTTTAGCCCGCAATGCGGTGAGACCAGCTAACAGGAGACGTGCGTTCCGCCTTAAGTGCGCAGAGAACTGGTCGCCAGTCTTTATAAGCGGTGACGTTTGGCGTCGCCATGGGAACCGGGTTCCGGGCCGTCCGCGTGCTGGGCGCCCCGCGTAACGACGCCCGGCGGTTTTAATGTTTGTTATGTGTGTAATACGAGCGACGGCGGTTTGATCGCGGTTCCGGAGCCCGAATGTCCTCCTTCGGCGACCTGGACCGCCTGCGAGAGCGGAACCAGCAGCTGCTAGTGAGGCTGCGGTGTCTGGCGGCCGCAGCGCCGGGCTCGCATGCCCCGTGGGGCCGCCACAGTGGGCCCCCTCCCGCAGGGGCAGGGGTTACCCGGATGTGGGGCCCACGGGGTCCTGCCCGAGCCGCATTACGCACGTCCCTGGACGGAGACCATAGAGCAGCCCAGGGTAGGTCTACGGCCTTACATTATGGACGAATAACGCCGTTAGGTTATAATACATGGAATAAACTCTTGCTCAGATGTTCCAGAGACTTGCACCCTGGAAAAAAATCTCACCCCTTTGAGGAGCCCCAGCCAGCCCGGTGGGGGCCCTGCGCCCTGCGATCTGCAGGAGGAGGGAAGGGGAGGCTTGGCAAGAGAGAGGCAATTGGAGGCCGGGACGCCCGGACTCGGAGGGCAGGTGAGATGCTCGCCAGTCACAACGCAGTTCTCTACCCTGCCACTTGGTGGCACATTCTTACTGTCATTTAATTGCCATTTAATAGTTTATTGCATGTTCTAACTAAGGGGGGAAACTCTCATTAGGCTGTTCGCCCAGTATAGGCTATACCTGAATCACCTTTCCTGTTTGCCCAGTTCTCACGGCTAATAATGAAACCGTAACCCCCTGTGCAATTAGTGAGATTAAGGTGTGGTGTTTGCCGTGAAAGATTACTTTCATTCCCCTCTACATTTTTCCCTGACTGATCAACAGGAATACTGACGTCCTAGTGGGGAATTTTGTTGTATTGTTAGATGTGGGTGATTGTTGACACAGGTATCATGTAAATAACGTGTGTCACGCTATTATGAAATATGTACTCCTGGGCAAAGATGGAGCCAAAGCAAAATGATGTGCAGTTTGGTTTTGGCCCATATTTTTTTGCCAGGATGTGTAGTTACACACAGATGGATGGATCCATAGTCCCTCTGACAGATTAGTGATGGAGGGAAAACGGCACATAAGAAATCAAAGAGGCCAGAGCTGCTGCAACTAGCTGGCACTCCTGCGGTGCCGTCTTGCTGCCAAGCAGTTTGTGTGCGAGAGCGTGTTGTGTAGCAGCATGCTGTGAGTTTCTTTGTAATTCAACATGGTTATTATGCCCCCTCGTATAAGTGTGTGTTTCGGTTTCCACTTGCATTCTCGGGACTGTGGATTTCAGAGTTTCTTCCACAGACTGTCGCTTTCTGCTGGTAACTTTTCTTCCTGGATTGACATTTGATGTTTCTTCAACCTTCACTCTGTCTGTGACACACTCATCGAAACTCCAAATCTTCCATACACAAACGTGCTGCACTTTATTGGAAAACCTGGCATGAGGCTTACAAATACACGCTGACAGCCCTTGTAGCAGAACAACGTGCCGCATTTTCATATATTTTTTGCTTGGATACTATACATTTCTTGAAATGTTTTGATGACATGATCCACAAATGTTGGTTCATTTGTCTGCCACTTTTATAGTTATTATAATTTGAAAGCAGTTGCTTGTCTTTTTTGTGGTTTTTAAATGGAATGAAGCACATGTTTTCAATCATCAGGTGCTTTTGTCACAAAGGTATTGTTTTGCCTTGACATTTTGCAAAACATTTTTTTTGTCAGGTTGGTCTGTGTGTGTGTATTTTTCTGCTTTTGCAGTAGATATAAAGTGTATACACACATCTTGATCTATGTGTAGTTTAGGCTACAGCTTTAAAAAAATCTTTGTGGCAATCCTTGGGAATGACATTGCTAAGAGCAATTTAGTTATCAGTGGTTTTTAGATGAGAGGCATGCTTTTCGATTTGTAGGAACTGGTAGCTGTGCCCCATTTCTAAGAGCTTGCCTTCCCACAAAGGTTAGAAAATATTGCATGAAAACATGACCTGCCACCCACTGCTGCTGCTTTGGAAATGCCTTTTTAAATCTTTCTGGAAGTTTATCTCCTCGATCCTTGCACTGGGATTGGCGAAAAAAATGCTCTCTCTGGTTGAAATTTTCCAGCATTGAAAATGATGTGATTCAAATTGTTACTGTGGGTTATTAAAAGAAAGAGAGATAAACTGGCATATATGCCACTTTTACTCATCAGAATTTCGTGCAAAACCCTGCTTGTTCATTTTGTGAAAGTCATTGAAATGAAAGCATTTTATGCGATTGTGCCTTGTTTTAGCTTAATGGGGACACACTGGTCAGACGATCCACTGAGCCTTTGCTGGGCTATGACTGGATAGCAGGTATGTTGTACATTCCTGTCTTTTTTGGTTTCTTAAAGTCTCTTTTCTCTGCTTTGTTCAAAGCTGATGCCAATTAGTGAAGATCCACCTTAATTTACTTTAGTAGGGATAAGGTGCAGTATGGCAGCTGCTCAGCATGTGTGCTTGCTGCTGATACTGCAGCATAAAGCAGTTTGTAGCACTGGACATTCAGGTTGGACAGTAGTTAAGTTTTATACTGGCTGCCTCATGAGAGGGGTTCCCAACCACCAATCCACAGTGAGTATTCCATCTGTTCATGCAATGCTAGGGGTTTCCATTAAGGTTTGTTAGTTTCCAAGAACGAACAAAGCATTTTTAAACCATGTCTTTTTTGAGACCTCTGACGATCACACATCTTTATCAAATAAGGAAAAAAAATGTAAATGGTCAAACTAATTACATCTGTCCCGCCAATCAGTCTTCTGCCAGCAAGCCATCCCCCTGGTCAACCAGTTTTAAAAGGTCTATCACATTTCTGCACAGCATAAACCATTCAGTGGTCATCAAAAGGTTGGGAACCCCTACCCTAAAAGGTGCCTGTGATTTATGTTCTGGTCACAAGCTCTTGTGGAGCTGAGGATATGTTTACCATGCTCCCAAGGGCTGCTGGATGCCGATGGCTCACTGGATGACCGCACAGACCAGTTCTTCACAGACCTACACAACTTTCGCCAGGTTAACAAGGAGGAGTGTATCCACAGCCCATATACCAGGTCAGGATCTCTACCTGACTCTTTTCCAAACCTACTTTTGTTATGGTGCCTAGAGCGACTGGCTTTACAGAATATAGGACATATGTATAAGTCGGCTTATATACGTCTTTCCCCCCTTTGGCACCCATGTAGTTTTTCTTACTGGAATGATAAAATATACTGATATAATTATTAAACCCTTCTTTAATCTCTGTTTTAATTCTGTTTATTTTAATTTCTTAAGAACCATGTAGATGTGTTCAACAGCTATAGAAATGTTGTCCCAAAACATTTCTTTACACATCCGGCATGTTATCTAAGGAGAAAACAACCAAGGTCCTACTTGGTTTAGCAGTGAGGTACTTTGCCTCCTTGAAATCTGGGCAGGCGAGTACATCTGCCAGCTCCTAAAAACAACTCTTTAAAAACACTGTTCAGTCAATGGGTGAAGGAGAGAGGATTTCACTGGTCAGTTGAACAGTGCCATGAGAAAGTTAAGCAAAAGTGTGAAATTGATGTTCAGAGATGTTCACCAGACACAGGGCCATCTTCCTGTATTTATTCTCTGGCTCCCGCCACAGACGCATCTGACCAATAAGCAGAAGGAACATTCTCACATGGTTTGTAATGGTACATTGTTGCTTTACTTGGATTTTTCTCTGACTGAAAACAAACCTAACTGAGGAGAAAAAGCTACAAGTTTACAAACTCATCAACTGACTGGGAGCAGAGACCCCAAACTCCAGCTGTGAGAACCCCGTAAGATCAGTGGCTTGTTCTGCCAGCATTGCATTAAATTGGCTTGAAGGCAGAGCAGAATTCAGCTGAGACATCTCCCTGCAGGCGGAGGGCTGAGACTGACACAGACTGGGAAATGACTAATGCTGAGAATAAATTGCATTGTCGTCAAGTTGTGAAGCAGTATTCTAGGAGTGAAATCTGAGTCTGCACTTTTGGGGTTCAGCCTATGAGAAGCGTAGATTTGTTTCAGTATCTCCCGTGAACCTTCTGAGAAGTTTCCTCCCTGCCTGTTCTGAGATCGTACTGCTTGGCATCTCTTCCCCGATGTGTTTTGTACATTTAGGTTGGAGCCAGATGAGATTTCACCCCCATCACTTCTGACAGATGAAAGGGCGATGGAGTGTGAGCCAGAGAAGCATCAGTGTATGGATCATAGTGCTTGGTTTATATGTCCTGTCTGCATATGTAGGTGCTGTTATGGCATAATCATTTCTCAGCCTGTTTACGCTGCTGTTGTGTGACTGATGTTCGCTCAGGGAGCATCACACATTTCCCTACCTTCTTCTCCATTCTAGGTACGTTCCGATACAGAATTAACAGCCGTCTCTTCCCCACACCCTTGGATTGCCAAGCAGCATGTCCAGTGTGCCAGATGCCGAAATCCCAGCACGCCCACACTGAGGCAGAACCAGCCTTTGTCAGGTTCCATATTCTCCCTTGTCATGACATACAGATTAGGCCACATACACTATATGCATAAAAGTATTGCGATACTTGCCACTATACCCCCTCACCTCAACGCCATCAAACAGCTTTGGGTTGGGTTAGAACAGAGATTGCAAGCCTGGCCTTTACATTTATGGCATTTAGCTGACACCCTTATCCAGAGTGACTAAGGGCTAAGAGTCTTGCTCACGGAATTACTGGTGCTATGTGGGATTTGAACCGGCGACCTCTTGCTTCATAAACCGCATCTCATACCACTAGGCCACCTCACAAATGCTCTTCTGGATGAATGGATAGAAATTCCCACTGACACACTCCAAAGTCTTGTGGCAAGCCACCCCAGAAGAGTGGCAGTTGCAAATTGATGCCTATGGATTTAGAATGGCTGGTCATAAAAGTTCCTGTGTGTGCAATGGACTGGTGTCCCAATACTTTTGTGCATATTGTGTATTGTTCTAGCATTGTTACAGCAGTACAGCTAATGGTGCCAAAGTAAGAGTCAAAACAATAGATTTAAAAAGTTACACCAGTAAGGCTGGATAAAAAGTAAACTTTACAAAAATAGACATTTGTGTAAGAAAAAATATATATTTATCTATATAAACCTATGTATGCATGTCTGTAAATTGCACATGCTGTAGACAGAAATACACAGTAAAATATTGCACAAAAGGGAGATATTGCACATAAGATAGATACTGTCAGTGTGGGAGGACCTCCATGTGTCAGTTTGTGATTTTTGGACGCGCGCGCGCGCGTGCGTGTGTGTGTGTGTGTGTGTCTGTGCGCGCGTGTGAGGTCAACTGCAAGATAATGATACAGTCTGACAGCAGCTGGAAGGAAGGCCCTTCTGAGTGTCTCCTTCCCACACCGTGGGGGCAGCATCCGGTCACCGAAGGGGCTGCTCAGTGCTGTCTGGGTCTCCTGCGTGGGGTATAAAAACAAAAGAGAATAAACAAATTAAGTAGAAAAATAAGTAGAAAAAGCTCAGAAATGCTCACTGGGGGCACCGGAAGAACAAACATTTTCACGATTACCAGCAGTCATCTTTTGGCACGAGTTTACAGGTTTAAGGTTGTGTGTGTTTTTATCAGTAAGTATTTGTCAATTCAACAGCTCATTCCCGCATAATGAAGAGCGAGCCTTATATGGGCCTGTGCAGGGTGTATGTGATCGGTGTGGTGCCGCGAGGGGGCTTAAATACTATTGTTTAGTTTCTTTTTTGGTTTTGCTGTGGTTTAAAATCTTTTGATAATATGGATTTGTCACAGATGTGGTGTTTTATATGTCATTTGGCAGGGTCAGTGTTCCCTGTGCGGTGCTGCAGCCGGTCTACCGGCACCGAGGTCGTCACAGGAGCAGCCTCAACTCCTCCGACAGCCTGGGCCTGTCCTCAGTAAGCAGGCCTGCACCCTTCCAGTATCAGGCTCTCACAGAGTTCCTGGGAACACAGTGTCGTGATAACGCATACTGCACAGTTTCCTGTCAATATTGCAAACTTTTAATCATGTATTGTGAAATACCTGCAGCACACTCACTTATAATCGCCTGATAAACCTCTTCCCTCAGTCTAGCAAACGTACGAAAAATGGTTTTCACTTTTGTCTACAGAGGTTTCATCTTGGGGAACTCTTAAGGCTTCGTTTTGGGTGAATACACTTGCGTGGTTAAGAGTCTCTCTGTCTGGGTTTGTCTTGGAGGATGTAATATGACGGTAATAGCCACCTGTCACTCTCCTCAGCACTGTTTGACGGCAAGGTCCGGATCGGCTCCCGTCACAGCTCATGTGCCAAGCAGCCTAGATCTGCGCAGCTGTCTAGACAAGGTGCTGCCTGAAGCGCCATTGGTGAGGCTTGGGAGGAGGCCATGTGATTTGTGGAATTTCTTGTTGATGACATTGGTAGTATAATTACAGTATTTTGTTTATAATTTGAATATTATTTTTGGCTAAGACTTCAGCAGTTAATTAGACATGGAAGAGTGGTATGTTTTTAAGCATAATGATATTACCTGTACAGCACCGTCCTCCCATTCATCTGTACAGGTGCCTTCCACTATTTTTTTAGACCACCAAAAATGTCAAGTAGGTCTGTACAGTGTTTTTTTTAGACTTGCATCAATTTTGAAATCTTTTTTTATAACCATCAGTTAGCGAAATAACCCATTGCAAATTTATAAGAACATAAGAACATAAGAACTATACAAACGAGAGGAGGCCATTCGCCCCATCAAGCTCGCTTGGGGAGAACTTAACTAATAGCTCAGAGCTGTTAAAATCTTATCTAGCTCTGATTTAAAGGA
>JAODKN010016484.1:0-10559 GCA_026774425.1 Petrocephalus zakoni
ACACCTTCCATGGCTGTACCCAGAGGAGCATGGAGTACTGAAATCAATATTTCACTATTTTGCCTCCTTTTTTGCTGTGTCCGCGACAGGCACGGAGATCCCCCAGCACGTTCTCGTTCTACCCCACACCGTTACTTTTATGCCGCACCTGGGACTTAAGCCGCCAGATGAAGAACAATGACCAGTGATTAATCCGTTATACTAACCAGTGAAATAAATTTACGGTATCTTCAGAGACATTAAAATACAAATTGATCAATAGCTAGCAATAATTCCAAACAATAACTTGTTTGTGGGGTTTTTTTCTGCGCTGTTGCTTTTTCCAACCTACGTACATTTCTAAAAGTAGATGACAGGATACCTCGTGGGGTGTCAGATTCACAGTGAGCCCTGGAGTCCATTTCAGCAAGCACTGGGCAAAAGCCGGGGACACCCTGGACAGGATGGCAGACCATCACAAGGCACACATAATGTGCAATTTAGAGATCCCAATTCATCAACTGTTCCTTGAGAGATCTGGGGGGTCATTTTCTTCAGTTGATCACCTTCCCCTATATTTTGCGGCCAGGGTTTTTTATGTAGTTTATTTATGTTGCTTTTTGCTTCTATAGTGGAGTGGTAGTTGCACTGAAGAGGGACCAGAGAGTGGCAAAAGGTTGAGAATAATAGCTGTTATTTGATCCCAAAGTTATTTAATTTAGCACCATGGATTTGCATGTGCACAGTTGTAGGTTCTCGTCCTTTAAAAAGCCGTGTGTGGAGTCAGCCCTTGCTCCATGGACTTGCAAGAGTTTTATACACAAATACACAGTGGATAATTGGTGTCTCTAAATTTCCCATAGACTATGAGTATATGTATGTATGCCCTGGGAAGGACAAGCATCTGATCCAGGATGTGCACTACCTTGTGCCCTGTGTTTCCAGGCATTGCCTTAAAGCTTACTGCCAGCCTTTACTGGATAAGTAGCTGGGAGATGAATGGCAGTGCTTGAAGAACAATAATCAGAAATGTGTGATTATAGGATCCAGTGAGGCTATTGGCCAGAACCTGGAATGACTCATTATGACATCATGGATTCAACATCAAAAAACTGATTCATTTGGAAGACTCACTGGGAACCTTTCACTAGAAGAACAGATTTTGACATCTTTTTATGGTAGAAAACATCCGGATGCAACATTTTATTTTAATCCTGCATATCTACAGGAGCCATTTCTGAAGTAGGGTAAAAAAAAGTAGGTTGTGGTAGTACTATCATTTCAACAACTAGCAGCTGTGAAAAAACATATTCTACATGACTTCCTCATAATTAACAGATAGCTGCACTAAGACACACATGCAAACAGCACAACCTCAGAAAAAGGATGTCAAAACAGCTATAGAGATCTCTACTAGGGTCCCTCTCTGTGCAAAATAATCCAAAGAACCAAAGGGTGGGTAGTGATTGTATGGAAAGAGAGATAAAGAGTAAGACAGTGAGAGAAACTGGGAGAGTGTTAGAAAGAAAGGCAGAGGGAGAACATTTCTAACAAGGTCTCAAATGTATCTCCAAAGATCTTGCTGAGTTACTGGACTGACGTGCTATAGAATGCCTGTCAGTCCACAAAATTAGCTGTATTTTGGCAATCCAACAGCAATAAATGCCCACATACTGTAAAACACCAAATAACATGATCATAGAGGTGCAAACACGTTTATCATGCAATACTGTGGATTTCCCGACAGATCTGTGATGTTCTCACTTGCCTCGTTTCTAAATATTATTGTAAGCTTATGTTCATATGCATACTACACAAATTTGTGTTGAAAATAAAATTTATTTGAAAGGGGCCAGTTCATAATTCTTTACTTTTAGTCTCCAGAACATCCCTCTGCTTGCTCTCAGAATGGCTATTCCACATGGGAACTTGTGGAAATGCGTTATCTCCTTGTTGAATCCATATGAGGAACTTACCTGAATGCAGTCTGATGGTCTCTGCTTTGCCAGCAGACAGCAACATTACCATTGACCTCTTCATGAATTTCAGGTTCCCATTAACCCTCACTTCCATACCAAATCATTTCACATGCTTATAAACTGATATTCACGTAAAAAAAACATTAGAATCAGTAATATTGTATACCGTGCTCAATATAGATTGGAAGTGCACACACAATCCAAAATGCAAATGTGTATATTTTAACTAAGAGCCAAATATTTCATTCTTAGTTCAGAGGCAGTTTATTCTGAGCTTACATTCAAAGCACATTTTACATTGTAGTACTTCTTTTCTTATCGCGGATCGCTTTATTGGAGCAATTATTTAGGTAAAAAAGTCACCTCATGGTGTTTCAGGTGCAAATCCATGCTTAAAATGTACTCAGTAACCTGTAGGACTGTGACTCTTGAGATTTTTCTAGTGCTTTTCGATCCGTGGCTTAACTGGAAGGAAATCGAGGGCAGGAGGCTTCTACCTTGCAGCACACTAATGCAAAGCCTGACACGCAGGTATTTAAAGAAGCATTTTATTTAGGAACTGACACAGTTCCGCTCCTGCTATTCAAGCTGTAAGGATTCGTTTATAATATAATGTATTTGTAATAAAATTTATGTAGACCCTTCCAATCATTCAAGGACCTGGTGCTGTTAGAGGGTATCCCTTACTCTTCTTGTAAAAACAACATTTCTCACTCTGCTTGGATATTCTAAGGTGATATATGTTAGTCTGTTTGTGCTCGATGCCTTGGAGAGGCCCTGATGTATTGGTACCAATGATATACAGTACAATTATCTGGCATGGTAATATTTTCCAGCTTGTTTACTTGAACTGAAGATCAGTGTAATTTTAGAAAAATGAACCAAGCATACAGTGATTGTTATTTGAGCTGGATATTTTATTTTAATTACCTTACTCATTATTAACTCCTGTGTAGAGAATTTAATGCTATCAGAACAGGTAGAGGTTTAACATAGCCTGTCCATTGACAAGAGAACTCTAAGAAAATTTCAACTGTGAACAAAAGAAATCGAACAAAACCTTTCTGGACCACTACAGATCCTTAATTGTCGCATCGCAAAACTAAAATCTTACAATCTGTATGCAGATGGATTTGCACACAGGTCAGGTTTAGGGCCCATTTCCACTGAATAAACAAACAAAAGCATTATCCCACATAAAAGGTGCACCTACAGAAACACCAATACACAAAGATCCCCCACAAAACACTTCTTGACAGCAGCTCAAATTAATATGAAGCTACGAGAATGTATTAGCATTATGGGATCAATTGTGTTTGGTACGTTATAATTAAAGGAAGCGATTTCATTGACTTGTGCTGAGGTACCAGTATTCAGTGGCTCAGTCAGCACTATAGCATGAAGGCAGAGATGATGCCAAATGCTAAAACATCCTCCTACCTTTTGGCACCCAGACTCAGTTTACCCGCTAGATGTGAAACTCAATCCTAGGACATCACCACCAACAGGTTTAATAGAGATTCCAGAACCAAAAGCAGACCTTGGACTGCCTGATATATGCATAGCGTTTTAATCTGAAAATAAAGCAATGCATTTGTATGCCAAGATGTGATCACATCTGATCTTGAAACAGATTGACTATTTCAAGTAACAAATGCAGAGACAACCTGCCATCTTTTATGTGTTAAGAAGAGTCTGCATTTGAACTGAGACCCTCAGAAGTTTTGCATTTGAACTTTCAATAAAAGACAGCCTTTTAAGTGAAATCTTGCACCATCTAATAATGCACTCCTGCAATGGTGATACCTAACATACATGGCCCTTTCGCCTGCTGCCGTTGTACCCATTTTGATGGATCTCAGCGTATTGAGCAAACACGGTATGAGTAAGTGCTTATCCATCTAAGTATGGGGATCCACTTGTGTGTATTTTCTATATTAATGACAGCATGTTCCTTTCTTTCTCCCTGAGTGTAATCTCTTGATTTGTTGGATTGACCCCACTTAATTCAATGAAACAGAAACGCTGTGGCAGCAACACTGAATGGATTTTCAATGTGCTGCACCTGCTGTAATAAGTTTACGGATGTAACCTCCTTCCAACCAAAGATTTAGGATGAAGAGGCATAGCAAGGTGACAAGGGTGTGGGGGGGGTTAAACTAAAGCCACTGCTGACTATGTTGGCAATCCCCACCCCTTAGAGAACCCACGCTGCCTATGGAGAGAAAAGTATGGCTTAGTTGTAGAAATGCGAGCTCGGGTTAACGTGCTCTGTGTCACATCCAACCCGGCATCCAGTTCACCGGTCATCTGCCTGAGGTGTGACCATTTTTCACAACCACGTCCACCTCCAAATGCATAACCACTCTTGCCGGCACTATCAAGGTGTGAGTCTGCCTAACCTGTCTTGGTGTTTCTCTCTCTGGTGTTTGTTTGTTTGACTTTGGTGTGTTCACTGGTCAGCCAGCCTTATTTAATGCCATTAGTGATACCCACTGTAGATTGGAGCGCGAGTCCTGTATTCACTGAATACTGATGCTCACCAGCTGAAGAGTGTGTGGACAGTTTTGGCTGTACCATTTTATCTAGGACTGTGTGCTGTGCTCAGGAGCTGGGTAATAACATTGTCCTGTTGTCTTTACACTACGTCACTGTAGGAGAGGTTGAGGGAGCTCTTGACAATCTTTGCACACTGAGCAGATGAACCATAAGCACCTTTTCCTGTATAGGCATTTCTGGGCATGTTATCAGTGGGTATCTCAGCAGACTTGAATCAGCCTGCATCACTCATACACCAGTGCATGTGCCTGAAATGCTACTGATATGAGAAATCTGCTATTTCTATCCTAAGTCAGTGAACCAGTACAGCTGTCCTAATACATTTGAAAACTCTACCATCTTCCTTAGAAGTCCCCCTGGATATGCTTTAAATGACATGTATAATCAATGCCAGCTGCCAGATGTGACTTTATTTCAAGAGCTTCGTAAGAGCAAACATCACACTGCTATTATTACCCCTAGAGACATTAAAAAAAGACTATATCCCTTTAAACACAACTTGCGACCATATTGCAGCAATTCTTTTTACCTGGAGGAACTGAAGGATGGGGAGTAATATGAATGAAAGTTGCAGTTATATAGCACTTTACAGAACAATGGGGAACCATTTCAACCACCACCACTGTAGCACCCATCTGGATGATGCGACGGCAGTCATTCTGCACCAGTTTGCTCACCACCCAGTAGCTGTGGTATCAACAGGCCAGGAGACAATTCACCTATTAGATATAGGGGATGAGGCCAGATTTGATAGGGTCACAGTGAGCAATTTTAGCCAGGGCATCAGGGTATCACCCCTACTATTTTGAAAGATGCCCAGGGAGCTTTTATGCCCTCAGGGAGTCAGGACCTCAGTCTTACATCTCATATCCACACAGACCACAGGGTGGGCTAAACTGTTGGCCACACCAACACCGCTTCCAGCAGCAAGCCAGCTTTTCTTCTTTGGTCTTCCATCCAAGTACTGGCCAGGGCCAAGCCTCCTTAGCGTCTGATGAATTACCTAGTCTGAAATCCAAGTGTTAATGCTGCAGGATCGCAACTCCCAACAAGAACACTACTTCAGCTCCATGGCTCAGCGCATCATATATCAGAAGCTGACAATAACAGATATTTTGACTTTTGACTTTGTATTGTATAAGAGGTTATAAGATGGATGGAACTGAACTGAACCATGTCTCTGTGTTAAAGTATCCAATACAAGCGGGCCATTTTCTTCATGTATAAGGTACATGCTATTTCTTTTGCTTCTACTCACACAATCAGAGTAAGCAGTCATATATCAGTTTAATATGAGACGTCTTCCCACATCAGTAAAATGCATATGAAAGCCTGGACCTCGTAAAAACTGACTTGTAATCCCTCCTTGTTTTCACTACTCCATTTTTACACCCTTGTAATAGTGCTCAGAAACAATAGCCAAAGTGGCCATCATCTTCATCAGGCATAAATTCATACTGAAATTCAGCTGAACCTTGTGAAGTTTACCATCCACGCTGTTATGGTCAGTGCCTCTAATGGGCATGTATAGCCCGTCTGTATGTATGCATTCGCTGGCTGTCCATTATGATCCCACATTAATCTAGTGCATGCTCACTTTCTCCTTAAGTAAAAAAAAAACAGTTACCATCTCCACCAGCTAACCAATAGTGGCTGGGTTAAGTTATCCTGCTATGGCCTTGTCATAAATGAAAGAGGTCATACATTACCAACTGGTTAATATAAAACCAAAAAAATTTTAGCTCAGTCTTGTGCTGTTTCCTGTAGTCATCTCAGTGCCCCAGTTTTTGTGGTAGAGCTCCGTAACCCTGCTGCAGAGAGAGGTACTGTATGCAGGGGTGCCGCAAATCATCTAATCATATTATACTGAGCCCCCAAACCTGATCAATTTGATTATGTGCCTAATTATGAGGGCCCCAGTCACTCAGGGGCCCTTGGAATCATCCTAACTTTCCCTCTGCTTTACAGCACCCCTGGTGGTAGGAAACAGCCCTCCTTAATGATGGCATTCCAATTCTAGTTGACTGAAACTCTCTAAAAAGAAACGTGTATGTCTTGATGTGGCAGTTACTCTAGATAGTTTGATAAATCTCTTTATTAGGCTGGATGAGCTCATGAGAGAGAAAACTAGTATTACTGTAGATCCCATGCTAATAGGGAGGGTTCATTATTTTCCTACCCCAGAATCTAACGTTCCTGTAGCAGAACCTATGCAATTAGGTTGGGGTTGACTGTTACTAAGTGAGTCAACCAATAGAAAAGGGCCCCAATCTATATTGCAAGACTACTGGCCATTTATGTCAGTCATGCTTTGTAATGCTGTGAAACACCCCAGCTTGTTAGGGGCATGGAACATCTCAGTGAATGGTGCCTGTGACGACCTCCTCACGAGTTCTCCTATCCATGTGTCTTTCCTGAAGGTTTAAGCATTTCCCAGTTGCTGCTTATATCTTTTCTGGTTCATCTGGACTTTTCATTGATTGTCAGCCTCTGCAATGCACAAGGATTCCTACAGAACACTGTCACACTGCTTTGCACATGAGGGCCTTCGAAGGCCCAGGAGATCTGGGTGACTCATATCAGTTATCTGTCTCCCGATGCTACAATTCAGTGTCCACTGGGAGTAGATCTGGCTCTCAATTATATACACACCGTCCAATCAGTTTTAGGGTTGTCCTGACTGAGAGCCCACAATACCCACATATCATAGAATTCGGGTGATTTATTTGCTTGGAGCGATGAGGAAGGTGTTCAGCAAAGAAAAAGTTGCTGAGCTGCCAACCTTCTACACATATACCCAATTGGGCTATTGGCCTATTGCCAGGCACTGCTCCCCCTAGAGTTCATTTTTATCCGTTATTTGTGAGCTCAGTTTGTCGGTAGCTAATCACAGTTGCTTTTCTGCCTGGCTGTTGTTATACACTCCTGGTGCATTCTGAAATTTCTGTATTTTGGTCTGGTCCCAGTTAATATGCCAGTACACTCACAATGTCTGCAGCTAAGTCATGACAGCTGTCATTTACCCAAAAGCTCAACCATCAGGGACAGATAGTCACAGCAAACAGAAGACCAGGCACCTAGAATTCTGGAGGATGCGACTCAACCCAAAATCATACTGTTCCCCGAAGATATGCTATCATAATGGGCTGCACACTAACACTTTACAGTCAGTCTTACTAACAGGTTCAAAACTAGTGCTTACTGGACTATTTCAGCATCAAAGTCACAATGTATTTACCCATGGCACACAGAATAATATTACTAATGCATGGTAACACGTAGAAGCCAGTTCGAGCAAATTTGTATGAAGAACAACAACAAAATTAAAATGCATCTTGCTTTACAGACTGTTAAAAAAGTCATATTTGTATCAGCTCAGGAAATCTTTGGTTGGATTCCAGTTCAGAACACTGTCTACTGTCAGCCCTCAAGACGGCCGCACACCCGGCTGCTATGATCCAACCACTAGCCACAGATCATACAATTGCCTTGTCAACTGTCTGTATTGATATTCAATAAAAATGCAATTCTGAATCAGCAGTCCCCTTGTCTGGCTGTCAGCTGAGTCTAGTAACACACCAGCAGTGGAAATCCACCTGCTTTTGAAATGAAAGGTTTTAAATTCATCACCCAGTGGTGGGCCCCACCAAAACGAGGCTTGGGCAACAAGGGTTTCAGAGTCTGTGGCTGTCTGATTTGCCGCACTGGTTCAGTCCCCCCCCCCAGGATGGAGAGTCGTTCAAGTAGATGTTAGCGGGGGGGAGGGGCATCCACTGAACCTTTGCGATCATATCGTGCGCAGAACAGTGCCGTTGTCCCTCCCTACCTCTCAACTAGCTCTTTGACTTTTATAAGGTGAATGGAGGCCCTGAAGCCTAACATTAAAAAAAGCCAGCTCATTAATTCCACTGCCACCCCTTTCCACAGAAAGACTCTATAACCCAGCAGGGCCAGCCTAACTGCTGAGAACAGCCTTCCCCGTGTGCATTGATTTCCCTCTTTTCCTCGCTCTCCTCCTCTGAGTGTGGAATTCACCCGGTATTGAATCATCTAAATATCATAATGCAACACTGATGAATACTAACTCGACAGAGCCCCTCCGTTTGATTAATGGAGATGCGATTGCAGTTTGCAACAATAAACTAGAGGCCTCACCGCTCGGCCCTTTAGTAACTAGCGATGGGGTATTAATCAAAGCTAAATGGGATTGAGAACGTGTTCTACAAGCATACGAGTAAAAATGCATAAAGTAAATCAATTACACCTGGACAGAAATTTTCTCATATTTTGCCTAATTTTCACAATTGAATAAATGTTTGAAATATTTCATATACCCTCAGGGATTTACTTATAATTGTTTTTATACTTAATTGATTTTTAAAAACTATCCCATTAAAATTGCCATATTACCTTGTAAAGCGTACTGTGAATGATTTTAAGATTATTTAAACTGGGATGAAGATACTTTGTATAGAATATGACGAATAAGATAGAAATGTTAGATTGGTATATTACATTATTTTATATATAAACTGGGAAATTGAAATTGGTATTTGCATATGGATGTGAGTTCCCTCTAGTGGATTTGTGAGCAGTTGTTCAACACAAGGATTTATTGGCTAACAGCCCTCTGCTGCAGTGACTTTTGGCAAGACATTTTCTGAAATATAAATATTAAATCAAACAAAGTGGCAATTCCAAAAAAATAGCTTATGATTCACTTAAATATCTCAAGCTGTATGCATTTATAAAATAGCTTTGGATCAAATATTTTTGTATGTAGCTGAGGGGTTCAAATATTGTCCAGCAGTACTGCATATGGACAATTTGATTTAAGAATACGGTGCCGCACATTATTTTACAAGGGAACTAGGAATGGTAATGTATCATCTTCTGAAACATCTCAAGACGCTCATAGAAAAACCTAAATGACAATCTGAGAGGCCTAAAGAGAACAAAGTACCAGGATAACAGTCATTCTGTCAGTCTACAGACTCCCTAGGCATACTGACGCATTTCCACTGTACATGTGCTTCGATTTCCTTGTAAATTAAATTTATCAAAAGGGGTCGCTGGAGGGCTATATATGGAAATATATGTAAGTATGCACTTCATTAGTTAATTACACGGTGCATGGTTCTGTTATTTGTTTCAACAGACAAATAGTTGCGTATGTGCTGTTTGTTTCTAAAACCCCACTGCTTTTGAATATCTCATACAACTGATGATCAAATTCACTGCTTACTGCAGTGCTACCAGCGTTACTTGGGCTTTATTATCACCTAAATGTGTAATCAAACATAATATAACATAGTATAATTTTAAATCTCGCCATGTCATAGCCTGGCAAGGTTTGGCTACCAACAGCAAACACGCCGAAAACAACCCTGTTTTGCAGCTGTTTTAGAATATGGTTAAATGCAGACACTTACTGCTAGCTGATTAAATAAAATGTGTGAGACACGTTGTATAAATCTGTCTCTTTCATGCAATAACTTTAATTTCCCCCTTTCAAAAGGCCAATTCGTGTTTTTTTTAAGTATTATGTCGCCCTCTGCTGGTTCCTCTAATAGAGAACAGTCATTTAATGATGTTACCGTGCACTGAGGTACACTGAATAAGCTTTCACGTGTTAACATTACACGAAACGGCAATTTATCTGCATCTAGATGACCGCAAAAATTTCCCACTGCCGATTTAAGTTTCTCAAATAAAAATGTGTTGCCCAGTGTCCGTATCACTGGCTGACAACATTGTTCAAAAAGTTGCCCTGTGTATCTTCACCTATAACAGAATAACATAACTTCAATGGTTATGGTGGTTTTGATTATAACTAACTTGGATTTCATTACATCCGACATCACAGCATTTGACATCATATCTATGTCTTGTGCCCACTCATCCAGTGTACAGCACAGACACTACTAGTACACCCCGGACATGTTAGGCCACGCCGGGGGGGGGGGGGGGGGGGGGGGGGGGGGGCGGGGCGCGCCCCCCCCCCGCCCCCCCCCCCCCCCCCCCCCGCCCGCCGGCACCCGC